>OZ008371.1:114679300-114752825 GCA_963931995.1 Phaonia tiefii
CATCGATTAGTTTATGTTCGGGTTGAATAGCTGATGTGTTTGTTCGATGAGGTTGACGACTGGTTGGACAGCTGTTGCTCAGCTTGCTGTTGAGCTGCCACCGCTGCTTGTTGTTGCTGCTGGGTGGCTAGCACTATAAAGGAAAATAGAAAGAATACGAATTTGGAATAGAAATACGAATTTGTCAATTTTGTATTACAGTTCACTGATTGTGAGGAAGAGCCTGTTCGGAAATGCATCAGCTGGTGCAGGTGTTTGGTTTTGCACCATAACAATTGTTAGATGTTGCATTTACGAGCAGTGATGCTTTACCGAACAGTCACAAGGTCTCCCCTTTTGTACTGTTTTTCGTTTTTTCATTTGAAAAACAGCTCGGAATTGTATTGTTATTTGAATAGAGAATAATGGTTATTTTTTACTTATGGAAAATTGTTTCTTTTTATACCCTCCCCCTTAGGGATAGGGTGAAAGAAATACGATAAGCGCCGTATGTCTTTACCCATCTCAATGAAATGCTGTCGGTGACTGTTATTTTCCAACTTAATTTTGGATTGTAAAGGGTCATTTGACCACCCCCCTTGTGGTACTTCCATACAAATCGACACATTTAGAGCAAAATAATGTTTCTTCTACAACTTCTGGTATATATCATTATCTTCAACTCATTCATTTGTTAATAATCTGTAAATGTGTACTTGACTAGAGAAAGTTGACGAAAGTTGTACATCCAATACAAAAGAGCGGTGGTCGTCCGGGTAGTCAGTACGACAAAACGAGTAAAACACCCGACCATACTGAAATTAGGTATTAAATTTGTTTTTAAAACTTCCATTCTGGCATCACTCGACAAAAGCTAAAATGGGCTACAATGTTACGCCCATTTGTGCACCACCCACACAAAATATGGGCGGCGGAATAACCGATCTCAATGAAATTTTGTACTGGGTAATATTTTGTAAAAAGCTTTGTGCAATCACAAATGAAAACTTTCGCCGTGCCCATTTTTGTACCTCCCGTACAAATCCAGATCATTTAGGACCCTAATTAAATTGGGTATTAGATAAAATTGTTCGCAATGTCACTCGGCTTGTGAATAAGGGCGCATTTGCCACGCCCATTCGTGCAACCAACGAGCGAATATAAGCCAAGAAAATTCTTATGAACTGATGTTTTTAAAAGTCCCTTTAAAAGGAATATTTGGCTTTTGTGACTTTCTGAGTATGAAAAATAGAAATATTTGCTGTACTTGTTGCACCATTTTCCTTATGAAGAACAATGTAATGGCATTACAACTGTAACGACTAAAACTTACTTAACGTCTGTGTCAGTTCGGCAAAATTCAGTCCCATTGGAATCGTGTTTGCAATTTTAATATCCAAAGAAAACGCTGCTGCGGCATTTGCCGCACTCGTTGCTGCTGCTGCTACATTTAAGGTGTGATTGAATAAGGAAGGCGACAGTTTTGATCTCTGCTGAAATTGCGGACTAGTGTTTGATTTCAATGAAGCTGCTGATGCAGTATTTCCTCCACCTACAGACAGATTTTGAGCAGCTTGACTTGTGGACGCGGCGGATGTTAAAGATTCTTTCTTATCTAAAATAGGTTTGCGCTCATACTGTACCACTGCAATGGTTGAGAATAAAGACAAGAAGAGGAAGACAAAAACTTTTTAATACGATAGAACACAACAAGATATATCGCTTCGAAATGGATTAATGTCATGCACAAACGAGAATTCGAAAAATTTAGCATATTTTTTTTATGAAAGCAAATGATTTAAGATTCATAGGTCGACTTCTTTTGTATGGATCTGATTTCAATCTAAATGCCAGTTAGTACTCAGCCAAAAAGATTAGTTTTGGAAAAATCTGTGTTGGATGATTTGTCGATATTATTAAATGATAATTACAATCACTTCTCATGCCGCTGGCTAAACATTTATTCAATCTACAGAATTGACACCGATTCCGATGGTGTTTGGTGACCTCGCAGTTCATGGCGCATCTGCATTGGTAACCCAATTGTTTGCGGATCGACCGCTGAAAGAAATGCTTGCATGCCTCACAACTGATGGCTCCATAGTGACGCCCCGAGGCTCGATCGCCGCACACCAGGCACAACTCCACATTCATAGCTGGCAATGACGATGCAGCAGACGTTGATGTACCAACAGCTCCTCCGTTCGTTGGCTGCGGATTGTGATTCACGAAGAATTTTTCTGTAGATCAAAAGAACACAATGTACACTTGTGTTAATGTTTGTAGAATAGAAATAGTTAAAAAATACGTTCTTCAACTACGAACGAATTTTATTCTAATGAAGTATATTGAAAATTTTTGATTAACAAAAATACTCATGCTCAGTTTTTACAAAAGTTCATAACATAAAACTTAACAAGTAGATACACAACAAGTAGATATACAAAGTAAACATTTACATCAACAAAAATAAACGAAAAGCCTTGAGCCTCACCTTCAGCTTGAAAACCACTTGTGCCCATTGTCGGAGCTTTATAGCACAACCCCGTCTCTCTCGATGCTCCGCCGCCCTAACTCCGTGTCTTCCTCTGTTCACGTGTGGGCTTCGTTCTTGCTAGCTCCGTTCTCCCAACCTGTCTGGCACTCTCTTTGAGTTACTCTTTAGAATTCTTGACCTTTTTCTTTGTACCCTCCTCCGCCTAGCGTAGCAGATACTAGACCTGTAGTTAAAATGCTATGCAGTCGTTTCTGCTAGGTAAAGCCAGAAGCACTTGTTCGCTTGTTTTCTAGTTCAGTTCAGTACTCCAATGAAAACAAGCACCTCACGCAGTCAGACGCTAACACACACACACACACACACGCACGCAAGCTGTCAACACCCGCTTGTTCGCGTTACTAGTGCCGCACTATCAATTTACCTAGGCATTAGTATCCAGTACTAGTTACCGTCCAATCTACTTCCCATGTGTTTGACTGTATACTTTAACATGGCGATGTCATAGGAGGGGTACAATCGACTACCTTCTGCATTACCAATTTCACGTTATTTCACTAGTCCAAACCGGCACTCAAATTCACAGGTCCTTTTTAACCCACTAAATAGCTGGTGAAACTGGATAGAACATTTATTCGGCATTGAAAATCCCCCCTACGTAACTAGCCCCAACTCACTAGTACTTTCGATTGATATATTTAGCCAGTGTTAAACATAATTACTAGTAGCCCATTTATTAGATTAAAAACATACATACATATGTGTTCTCTGAAAATTTTTTGTTTTACATTTTATTTGATAAAAAAATAAACATATTACACACATTTTTAATTTAAAAACACTTAAATGCACCTTATGACACTTGCCAGTCTTTTACGTACGAGTTTCAGTAAACGACTGACAAACAAAAGAACAAAAAGCGTGAGGATAACGGGACTTTGTTCGATTTGTTTTCCCTGGGCAACAAGTTTTTTATTAAATCTCAAATTTTAAATTCGTTAATCAATTTTACTATCTGCTGGTAATGCACAGCGTGGACAATTATCGCTCTTATGCATTATTTAGTGATACTAAAATAACTACCGCGGTTAGTGATGAGTTATAAAACTATTTACAAAGAGACAATTGATACTTGCCGCACAAGCGGGCAGCAGCTAAAAACAACACAAAATTGTTGCTTCACTTGATGGTCGTCGGTCTCCTCCTTTAGTACGTGCGTGTGGCTGTGTTTGTTTTTTGCTTCTTTTTATTTGTCTTCCACACTGGCTGAATTTACCTCGAGGTCAATCACTTTGTATGGTCTTCAATAAAAATACCTTCACATGGTAAATGCAGTGATTTCCTTGCAATAACTTAGGCTCATATCCAGTATAGGTCGGTATCTCGGATCGGCTCCAAAGTACCATCACTGGGTAGAACTTGTCATCCAGAAAAAAAGGTGAAAAAATTTTTTTGATGCTGACCCATATTTCCCGGATTACGGGACCCCTAAAATTCAACATATAAACCCCTATATATTCCACATATATTGACGCACAGGGGCAATATGGGCATCATTGGAAAGCATCGCAAAATCGCGCGATTTTTTTTTTAAATAATTTTTTATTTTTGTGAACTTTGACCCTTGATATCTTCAGTCATTAATGGGTTAAAAGAGTAAGTGATATCTAATTTTTTAGCCTAATGTCTAAACTATATAATAGCGTGGGATAATATGTATGTTGTTAACGTACTATTCTTAGATAAAAGGCGTTTTCTTCAAAAAGTGGGGCTATAAAAGTCGAATTTTCAATATAGGCTCGCAATGGGTCAGCAAGTTCCAAAATGCAGTCTTGATGCAGTCTTGAAGATATCTTGATAAGCTTTCCAATGATACCCATATTGTCCCTGTGCGTCAATATATGTGGAATATATAGGGGTTTATATGTTGAATTTTAGGGGTCCCGTAATCCGGGAAATATGGGTCAGCACAAAAAAAATGTTCACCTTTTTTTCTGGATGACTGAAGATATCAAGGGTCAAAGTTCACAAAAATAAAAAAATATTTTATTTTTCTGGATGACAAGTTCTACCCAGTGATGGCACTTTGGAGCCGATCCGAGATACCGACCTATACTGGATATGAGCCTTGGCAGGTGTGTAGAAACCGAGAGAATGCCTGCAATAAGACGTCCTTGAGTAAGGTCTTGCCAACGCCGTTGCTGGGAAATGTATAATATGGCTGTGTGTTTGTGTATGTGTAGTAGTAGTCCGTTTTGTCTTTTTTGTTTTTGGCATTCTACTTGGCTTCTACTCCACTGTTGTTAGTGCAATTCTCATCTGGTGCTTAGTCTTCGTTGCCGGCTATGGCTTTTAATGTTACTTCGTCGTTCTTTCTATTTTCGGTCAAAGTGGTAAACGTCATAAAAAGTTATATATTGAGGCCATTAATTTTAAGGCAAAGCAACAGCAAGAATAATTTGTTATAGCATTTAATTTCAGTAGGGAACTTTTGATTCATAATTTTTATAAGTTATTCTGTTGTTGTTGCAGAGACTGTGGCAAATGTTTGGCGAAATTCTTAAAACTGTTTGAGAAAGTTTGAAAATTTAAGAATTTAAATACGTTTTACACTGAAAATTGTTGTACGTGCTTGATTTGTAGATTTCGAAATAATCTCAAATTATGATGGTTGTTGGGTACATTTTGAAAGCGAAGTAAATCATATATGAAATTGGAAAATGTGTAGCATAAATTGAATATGAGAATCATAAATTTTTAAATGAGAAATAATCGTTAAACCTCTAAAAGAGATCTAAAACATGTAATATAATGTGGACGAATTTAAAAACTGTTCATAAAGTGGAAAAAATCTCTATTGATAGTTAGGTATAAGTCGATGCTTAAAGTTTGCTGGTATAACCACAGGTATGATCCCAAAATTATGGATGCTGGAACGTGTAAGGTTTATTAGAACTGCTACAGCTGCAGACTTACTTACTTACATGTACACGCTGAAAAATATCAGCCCAGCAACATATTGCAGGAAACATATACATGTTTGCAAGCACTGTTTTCATAAATTGACGATCTGCTGCTTTTTTTGTTTGTTTGTTGTTTGTCTCGTATTTGTTTTTACCAGTTTTCAACAAAAAAAAAACACGTTTGGGTCTCAACAAAAAAACATTATATCCTGTTAATCATCGTGTCTCAAACATGTTATATTGAATAGCAAACACAATGTGTTTGGTCACATGTATAGTATATTTACGACTAGCTACAAACACGATATATTTGAATCCAAACAACAAAAAATACAGATTTTTCCGCGTGTATGGTCTCAAACATCCCTGAATGGTCAAGGGCCTTACAAAATGAGGGTAACATGTTTCTCCAACCGACTCGGTTTTCAGCTTTTCTCCATCAGTTTGTAACACCAAGTACTCGCATGCAATATTCCACCAACGAAATATTGGGCTTCCTACTATTCGATTTGTTTCCAATACGTCTTCTCGAACATAGCCTGGCCAGCGTAAACGCGTCGATGTCGGAATGTAGTATATATACCTCGCGTTTCATTCGTCGTCTATACTCGATGTTTTCCATTATAATACCCTATATATTTATCGGAGCAATTAGCTCTTTAAGGCTCCCAGTGGTGTTTCATCAGCATTCGATTTGAACCAGGATGCTGCGACATAACGCAATACAGGTTGAATGAGAGCCTGATATAGTTGGATCTTCGTTTCTCAAGAGAGGTTTTTATCTCTAAAGTGCTTGACCAGCCCGAAATAACACCTGTTTGCAAGCACAATTCTCCGTTTGATTTCCAGGCTTACGATATTTCTTCTGTTTAATGCAGATCCAAGGTAAAAGAATTCGTCCACTACCTCGAAATACTAACGGTTATCAAAGTTCAACTTTTCATCCAGTTGTAGAAACCATTAATTTTGTCTTGTCCTCGTTTACTGCGAAACCCACATTTACTAACTCGATCTCAATTCTTGATACTATTGAAGCAACTTCACGCAGATGCCAATGATGTGTAAATCATCAGCATACGCGAGCAACATGTGACTTTTGCAGCTGATAGTTTTATTTGTGTTGACTACAAGTTTTCTCACCATGATCTGAATATATCGAAGAGATCGCATGACAGGGCGTCGCCCTGCCTGAGACCTCGCCTCGTACGTAATTGTTGGGTAAGATCCTTGTCAATCTTCACTGAGGATTTCGTGTCGGTCAGTATCACTTTACAAAGGGGTGTCAGCTTAGGACGAATACCTAGCTCCGACAGTTTTTGGTACAGTTTTGCTCGTATCGGGCTATTGAAGGCAGCCTTATAATCTACAGAGCAGTGGTAGGTGTCAATTTGTGTTTCGTGTTATTTCTCCAGGATTTGTCGTAGTATGAATATCTTGCCCACAGTTGACTTTCCAGCCCAAAAGTACTCTGATACATACCGATCAGGTCAGCAAAACACGTCTTTAGTCTTTCGTGCATTACGCTCGAAAGGACCTTGTATGCTTTGTATAAAATGCTTAGTTCACGATAGTTCGTACATATAGTCGGGTGTGTCTTTTCTTACAGGACACAGTATGCTAAGGCTCTAATTATCGGGCATGCGTTCGTCTAGCCGGAATTAACAAATGAGCTGATGCATGCACCTTTACAACTCATAGCTGCCAGCCTTAAACAGCTCAACCGGTAGTTCATCAGTACCATCGGCTTTATTGTTTATAAACCAGTAAATTGCAGTTCTAGCTTCGCTTTGGCTAGGAGGGGTGCACTCAACGCCATCGTCCAGTATTTTTCCAGTCCTCGTCTATATTGACGTCTCCTAGGACAAGTAAATCAGAAAAGTGATCTCTACATTTACCCAATATTTTGTGCACATTTGTACCAAGATTCCCGTCTTTACCTCTACCTTAGACATTGTACTTTAGCTAGAATTTACGGCCCTCATTCATCCACCCGTAAGATTAAATTCTTCCACTCTCGAGATTTCTCATCAAGCGTTTTTCTTAGTAAAACATGGATTTTATCTCTTCCCTTCATCTTATAGCGCTCCGACTCGGCTCGCGTTCCAAATGACTGAAGTGTTGTCATACCCGCAGCGTTTTTTACACCACTTGCCGTGCGACACTCTTCATTGTATCAAGGCGTGTCTTTAAGCTGTGTTTTTATAACCAAGTCCGGTCTCTGCAGCAGTTTTCATAGACTGGGGAATGTGCTTCCACTGCGCTTTCGGATCACGATGAGAGGGTGCATTCTGCGCCAGTATCTGAGTGAGCTTCTCTACATAGGCCGTAGCTATCTCTGGTAATTGCAGCTTTCCGATGCCCACCTTTCTGTTTGTCTGGATTCGTACGAATTTCGGACTGCTTAACTTTTACGAGCCTTTGCTGCAACTAGATAGTGATCCGAATCGATATTAGCAGCTCGAATCACCACACGTAAGTTCATTACACTTGTAGAGAGCCTTCCATGAATTACCATGGAATCAATTTGGTTTTTTTCGATCAAGAGATATCTATGTAGCCTTGTTCTGGAATCTCGTACTACTGGCAACCATGTATTACGCCGCGGAAAAATCTAACAGTCTAATTCCGTTATCGGAGGCGTATAGTTATATGATGATGTCGTTATATGACGTATGATGATGGGTGTAGACTGAATTTACCGACGGTTAAATTCACCAAGAATCACTATAGTGTCATAGCCAGGGAAGCTGTCGTATGTTTCTTCTGGGCGCTCATAGAATATGTCTTTGGTATCATCTTCTTTTACTTGAATGATGACCATACGTTCACTCAAGGGGTTGAAACATGAGACCTGGTGACGCGGCCTTCTTCCAACTACAAATGCGCAACTAAACTTATGCCTTTTCTCATGGCATCTTTAATATATGTTACAGTTCTTCAACCTTGTACAGTCAGGATTAGCCTATTGCATCTCATGGATGTCAGCAATATCAGCCTTATAGTAGTGGTACGGGTCTGTATAGTGTTCTCACGTTCCAAAGCATCCTTAAATCGTGTTCCTTGTAACGTTTGCTGGGGTCGTCAACAAATGGGGAGATTTATGTTTCTCATTTTAATTTTGTATTTTTATTACAAATATATAAGTGGCCGAATGCAAGCCCAGCCAACCGTCGATTTGGTGTTTACCTACTGCCAGTATGGTTAGCGACCGTCGACCATTACGGCTCAGAACCTGACCAGAATCCGCCGTTGGTAAGTAGTGTTGGCCCATCTGCCATCAAAGAGCAAAAGAATATGTCTGCTAGTTGAAAGAGCTTCAGTGGCATGTTGACCTATTTAACCTGAGACGCATCAGTGGTCACATAATCAATCAGGCTGCTCAGTCGTTTCGCGTTCTAATGCTAGCTAGCTGACGGAGATTGCCGATAGAGCCATTGTCAGGGACTTACTTAATGTAAGGCCGGAAGTAGTGACCTGCCTGCACTGGTCTATGAAGGAATCATGCGAGGAGTTTTTCGATGGTCTTGTTAATTGCACAAGCATTTGTACTAATATGATGGAAGGAACGCAAATACTGGAAAATAAAACAGGAAAACAGTTGATTCCATAGCAGACTTAGAAATTAAAAAAACCAAAAATTCGATCAATGAAAAAATAACTTTAATTAAAGAAAATTATGGCAAATTGAAAAAAGATTCAAAATTGCACTTGTTGTTGTGTTTAATGGTAAAATACCTTAAAGATAGAGCATAAACGCGCAGATAACATTGAACTGACGAGAAAATTTGAATATGTATGTAAAAACAATATTATAGGACCTACAAAGATTTTATTTACTCGTATACCAAAATCGTAGCTTGCACCTAGTGTAGCCCCAACTGTCCTAGCATAAACAAATTGTTGGGGTGGTAGAACACTCTGTTGTAAACTAAAAATATGAAATACAAAACTTGGTGCCTACTGGGTGTTATGGGCCCCCAACTTCCTCAATGATTATTACGTTTAAGGAACCGTTGTAAGCGATTGAGTTTACCACCAATATATTGTTGTTGCAACACACGTCACCATAAAGAAATACAATTATCGGGTTTTTCAATAAGAGCGCTACAAAAGTTTTTTTAAAGAAAACAAAACCGGTTTTAGATACCAATGAAATTCTTTATTCCTGTCAAAGTACGTTCGATGTCATTATGTATGGAACTCGATTTCTTTTGCATGGCCACCACGGGCATGATTGCAGAAGTCCAGACGCTGAACCCAATTTTAGACGGTTTTCAAGCATGAATCAGCCGATACTGCTGCAATTTCACGTTCGATATTCGTACGAAGTTCATCAATCATCGCTGGCTTGTTGGCATAGACCATAGACTTGACGTAGCCTCACAGGAAATAATCTAACGGCGTCAAATCGCACGACCGAGGCGGCCAATCGACTGGGCCATTTCGTGAGATAACACGTTCACCAAACTTGGTTTCCAATATATTGATTGTGGCATTCGCTGTGTGGCTTGTGGCGCCGTCCTGTTGGAACCACATGTCCTCCAAGTCCATATTATCCAATAGGGGCCAAAAATATTCGGTTATCATTGAACGGTAGCGATTTGCATTCACAGTAATGTGCCGGTCTTGACCATCATGTAAGAAGTACGGCCCAATGACGCCGCCGGCCCATAAACCGCACCAAACCGTAATTTTTTCGGGATGCAATGATGACTCATGGATTACGTGTGGATTGCTGTCTGACCAATAACGCATACTTTGCTTATTGACGCAGCCATTAAGCCAGAAATGAGCCTTATCGCTGAAGATGATTTTCCGATGAAAATCCGAAGTTGTTGCTCAGCCCAATTCACGAACATACGACGCTTATGGAGGTCAAGCAGCTTCAGTTCTTGCGTCAATTTGACCTTGTAAGGATGTAGGCCAAGATCTTTTCGCAAAATTCGCCACAACGACGTCACAGAGATGCCCCAACGCTTGAGAAGGACGTGTGAAAGACACATTTGGGCTTTCTTGAACTGAAGCCTCAGCGGCAGCAATATTCTCGACACTACGGTCACTTCTTTGTCTCACTGGCACGGGAACATTTTGTACTGTGCCTGTGGATTCAAATTTTTCCACTAGACGCTCAATTGTTGATACGGTAGGACGATTATGACGACCATAAATTGGACGTAGCGCTCTTAAAGTTGAGGCCACTGACTCCAAATTTCGGTAGTAAATTTTAATAATTTCGACTCGTTGTTGGCTCGTATATCTTTCCATGATGAAATGGCAAACCTTTCTGAAGAGAAATGGCAAAAGAGCGGGAAAAATATGGCGTCGTTTGCTGTCCCTATCGATTTACTTTTGTAGCGTCTCTGTTGAAAAACCCGTTATATTACAATTTTCGATATCTCACTTAGTTAGGGAGATTGAAATTCTTGAACATTTTTACGCCGATTGCATCAAGTTATTTAAATTAAAATTTTTGTGGGTTTTTAACCCGTCATATTATTTTGTGTGAACTACTATTGACAAGGTATGTATCTGATGTCTACGTACTATTTTAATTTAGAAAACATTATTAGCATGAGGAATATAATATTCCCTAACCAAAAAAAGTTGTAGACTCGTTTGAATTGGTTTCTTTATGGCTTGTGGTCTTCCCAATGACACAAATATTATATTGTTGTACTTGCACACTTCATTCAGCCATTTTCGTAATAGTCTATTTTCATTATTAATACCTAGCATATTTCAACTTTCCAAAAATACATTGGACCACTGATTGTACTATCGTACCAAACTGGTTGTAAATGTACCAAAAACTGGTACCACATTTTTCATCACTTATGTCAATAATAACTGCATACTTAAAAATTCTTTAATCGACAAAACTTTGCTGATTAATCATTTTTTAAATATTGACTGAAAGAATAAACGCGATCTTTAATTACACATTAATTATAACAAGAACTTGGTCATAAGCAGCAAACTAATTTGTTTATCGCAAAATAAATATGTTTGCCCCACTGGATTTCTAAACAACTTTTTGCGCGTATAGTTTACAAGAAAGCTGTAGTTCTATTACGGACCCTTCAAATAATGTCCGTGTTTGTTTTGACCAGGAACTTTACAAAAATCTCGATAAATAGGGCTAGGTTAGGCGCCAACTGAGTTTTCGGCGGAATAATTAGATGCAGCACATTTTTTGTTTCAATTTCTTGGGATCAGACGTGAGTAGAAGTAGAGTAGAGAGTAAATTTCTTTCGGCGTCGGTCACCTCGCACAGTGACGGCGACACTATAGAGTATTTAGCCATGAAAAAGCTTCTCAAAATACCTTCCAGAACCGGTGTAAAACTATAGGTCCCAACCATTGAGTGTAAAACTAAAAAGCGCATAGCTCACTGGTTGCTCCCACAATTCCTTCATGAGATGCAATGGGAAACTTTTATTTACTTTATTTATTCTTGTATAGAATTCTCAAGTAAGCAACACTCATTTGGAGTCGCCATAAGCCCAGAATGCAGAGTATTCGAATCAAAACTTTGTATGACAATTTCACGTAATATACCAAACTTGTTGCATATAAGCTGGAAAATTACGGCCCGAGCAACATATTGCAGGAACCACGCAAATGTTTGGTAGAATTGTTTCCCTGAATTCAAGATCTGCTGCTGTTTGTTTTTTATTGTCTTTCACGTTTTTGTGTTCAGTAGTTTTCAACAAACAAAGCCACATTTGGGTCAGAAATACATATATTATAGCATATTAAGCACTGTACCCCAAACATGTTATATTGTATAGGCAACATAATGTGTTTTGACACAAATGTACTATATTTGCGACAAGTTGCAAACAAGTTATATTTGCATTTTCAGCGTGTATACTATTCAAAATGGGCATAGTCTACCTTAAGACAAATATACTTAATTTTATAAGATTGCCGATATTTAACTTAACGATTTATTTCGCTTTAGAATACTATTCTAATAGCATTTGACAATATATATTTTGTCCACTACTGTATTCTCCCCCATTCTGATGATGTGGATGTCTTTGCTGATGTTGATGTTATTCCTGGTGATGGGTGTGTGCATAACCGTTTGCTATAATGCTGTGCTGATCTCAGCTGTATTTTATGTTAACTTTTAAATTTTGTGAAGTTTCTCACACAAACAGCAAACGATACATGAAGAAAGAACAGGATATGTATATTATATGTGAGATGAGTTTGTTAAAACTCATCCTTAACACAGTTAGGTAAACATGTATTTACACTCACACACACAACCACCATTCTCACTGTATCACACAATGGCGCGCAGTCTGAACTCTGTCATAAACTTCCGATGGCATTAAATCACATTGTGTTCGTACCTGTGCAGCTTTGACACGCAGTTTTGTGTTTGTTTCACACATAATTTTCCGCGCTATAATATTTTGCTGTTTCCCTTGTTCCACAGTCTGATAACCTGGCCAAATGAAGTGAGGCGCACAAGTATGACAACGTAAAAATGTGTTGGCGCACAAGTATGACAACGTAAAAATGTGTTGGGATCTTATTATGGTATTTGAAATTGACTTGATCTGCCTCAATTAACAATTGTGGTTCAGCTGGATATTCCTTACGACATGCGTACCCTGTAGACCTCTTATAGAAGATAAGTTACCTTGGTAGGTATCGTATTTGATTCTCAACATTGGATATCAAGAGTGTCTTGTTGTGCCCTCGCTTTTATTGATATTGTGTTCGATTGGGTCCGTTTTGTCGCCTGACATGAATTTACCGTGACTTGCGACTATGAAATTTGGTCTCTTCATGTTGTCCAATTTGTATGTGTAGTCATGAAATATTACGTATTTAGATCGGGAATATTCCATATTGATTTAATATAAAGACGAATACTTTTGCCTGACACTTTTCACATATCCTCGCAACACGTTTATATGGTAATGGTAGACAATGTCAAACATACATTTAAAAACACCCACAAACGCACACGTCATTCATATTCTCGAATGCCTTCTGTGTATTCCGATCGCATTTATATGTGTATGTGCAGGTATGTAAAGGATGTTCCCTGCCAGCATTTTCTATCGCGGAAATCACTAAAGTGTTTTGCCAAGAAGTTGAAATTCAATGCGAATGATATCGTACTCCTGTCAAAGAAGAATCTCATGTCAGGGGAAAAGGTGGCACTTCGCGATACAACCAAAAATGCCACTTGCTAGTGTATTTTAGAAGTGACTCTCACGACAGTTTTGACAGTGTCGTATGGAAGATCCAATAGGTGTGCAAATCTTATAAATTGTTTGAAACGCCTTTTTCACCCAGTAACATCTACGTAGTTTTTATCAATGTTTTCTAGAAATTTATGAATTTATAAAAATATTATGTTTGACAACTAAACGCAAATAGAACATTTCAAATATTATTCAAATTTTTAGGGAAGCACAAAATGTAAGAATATATTTGATCGTCATCTGTAGGGGGTGAGTTCTGTGACAAAAGTTGTGAGAGCTTCGTTGAGTAGGCTGTGGCTACCTCTGTTAATTGCAGATTTCCGATATCCAGCGTTCTCTGCGTCTGATGATCAGAAGCGATGTTAGCTCCTCTTATCACTCGTACGTCCATTACACTGGATGAGTGCCTTCCATCAATTACCACTTGATCAATTTGGTTCTTCGTTCTTTGATCAGGGGATACCCAAGTAGCCTTGTGGATGTATTTATGCTGCAATCTTGAACCACTAACGACCATGTCGATCGCGACAAAGTCAATCAGTCTCATACTGTTGTCGGAACTGGCAGTATGTAGACTGAAATTGCCAACAGTTGGATGAAACACATTTCATCTGCCTACTTTAGCGTTACAATCTCATTGTCATGACCAAGGCAGCGGTCATACGTTTCCCTCTAGGCGCTCATAGAATATGTCTATGGCATCATCTCTCTCTTCTGCCATGTTTTATTCTCATGGCAACTTTAGTATATGTCGCAGTTTCTTTTGCAGCCATGTCCTGTCCATGGCTGTGGCCGTCGGTGGTGCAATGGTTAGTGTGCGCGGCTCTTGTACATGAGATCCTGCGTTCGAACCCGGCTCTGACCACCTTAAAATTTCTTTCGGCGGCGGTCACCTCGCATAGTGACGGCGACACTATCGAGTATCTAGCCATGAAAAAGCTTCTCAAATTACCGTTCGGAATCGGTGTAAAACTGTAGGTCCCAATCAGTGAGTGAAAACTGGAAAGCGCACAGCTCAGTGATTGTGAGAAGTTCTCCCCAGTCCCTTCATGGGATGTAATGGGAAACCATTTATTTATTTATTTATGTCCTGTCCATAACATTTCCTGGATAGCGGTAATGTCAGCCTTATAACTTTCGAGGACACATGCCAATTGGATACTTGCACGGGATCTATATCCGGTTCTTACATTCCAAGTGAATATCCGTATTTCGTGGTCCTTATAACGTTTGCGGAGGTCGTCAACAAATAGGGGTTGTTTATGTTTTATTTTTCGTTGTATATTCACTGCCATTATGAACGGTGGCGGGAGGCAATCCCAGACCACCGGGTTTTTGCATTTTACCTACTGCCAGGATATTTGATTGCAGCCGACCAGTATGGATCAGACGCTGACCAGTATGCACTATGTCGAACCTGGATTTTCTCCTTATAGTTTTTGGCCAATATGTTGGGCTCATCTGCCTTCTAAGGACAAAAGAATACGCCTGATAGGTTGACGAGCTTCAGGGACATCAGTCACCTGAGACGCAATAGTGTTCGTATACCTAATCAAGCTGCTCATCGTTCTTGCACTGTGGCCAAATGACTTTGGTGTTTTTGGGGAAATGTAAATGCCTGGCGATACAGAGAAAAAAGCGAATGCTCAAATCAATTACGATATTTGTCAATTCAATTATTTTTATACTTGGATTTCCGCCAATGACGATTTTTGTAAATTCAATTACTCGAATTGTAAGATCGTAATTGAAAAGTTTTCAATTAAAGCAAATATTTATTTGAGCACAGATTTAATCAAAATTTCTTAATATTGTTGATTAAATTATTAATTGAGTTAAGCATGACTTTAATCAATTTTTTATGGAAAATTTCAATTACGCGTGTAATCAAGTTGAGTGAGTGCTTAATCAAAATTACATAATGTTTTGATTACGCGCGTAATCAAGTTGAGTGAGCGTTTAATCGAATTTATATAATGTTTTGATTACTAGCATACTCAACTTGAGTATTCTGGTAATCAAAAGTCGGTGTTCGCTTTCAATCGAAATCGGTAATTTTTAATGATTAACATTAACACCCAAAATAACAAAAACCAACATCTCATATTTTTTGAACATTTTATTTTTATAATTAATTTCCGTTTGATTAAATAATGCATTTTCTTGTTTTTGCTTATGGTATGTCTTTTTTTCGTTTGAACATTTATTTGTAAATTCTCAAAGATGTGTTTTGATTTCGCAATAATTTTTTAGCACATGTGTTGTTGCTGTCATTGTGTTGACGAGTGCCGATTGCAATAGCAAAACACCGTTTGTAACGGATTTTTGGTGATGCGCATCTTCCACTTGTTCTCCCTGACAGCAACAAAAATTCGCCTTAAAAATCGAACAAAACAACGTCAAATAACATATAAAGAATGTTGTAATTTCAAGTACACAAGTACTTGATTCCAGTGAAATTTTAATTGATCTTCTTCGCTTTATAAAATGTAAAATTGTTGAACCAAGTATTCAAATGATTGAGTCAAATAATGAAATAATTGAATTTTATCTCTGTTTTCAAGCAAATCAGTAATTGAAATTAATTCGGGAATATTTTTTTCTGTGTAGCGAGAGCTGGATGTGTTAAATTTTTACAATTATTATCTCAGTACTTGGTGAGATTTTTATTTTTTGTTTGAAATGACTGTACAAAATTTAAATTTGGAATGACGTGCTTGAGTCAAACCAGATTTGTCTGACAGTTCCAAGAAACATTCTCCTTTTAAACCTAATTAATACACACTGAAAATCTGTATTTTTTTGTTGTTTGGATGCAAGTATAAACTGTGTTTGGAGCATCTCGTAAATATAATATACTTGTGTCCAAACAGATTGCGTTTGCTATTCAGTATTACATGTTTGCGACACAATGATTAATGTGTAATAGTATATGTATTAGTATATGTGACCGTTGGTGGTGCAATGGGTAGTGTGCGCGCCTCTTGTATAGGAGATCCTGGGTTCGATCCCTGCCTCAACCACCTTAAAATTTCTTTCGACGACGGCCACCTCGCTTATTGACGGCGACACTATCGAGTATATAGCCATGAAAAAGCTTCTCAAAATGCCGTTGGGAATCGGTGTAAAACTGTAGGTCCCAATCAGTGAGTGAAAACTGGAAAGCGCACAGCTCAGTGATTGTGAGAAGTTGTCCCCGGTCCCTTCATGGGATGTAATGGGAAACCATTTATTTATTTAGTATATGTATTTGCAACCCAAATATATCTATGATTGTGATACAAATGCACCTCGATTTTTTGCAATGTTTATGCTCTCTCGAGAGCAGGAGAATAAAGAGGGAACACGAAAGAGTCTATCTTGTAAGTGTGTATCCATATTTTTGCATTATTCTCTCAGTCAGTGATTCATAAATATTCCTGAATGTGCGTGTAAATTACAGATGAAATCAGTGTTACTTTTTTTGGCTGATGTATTGCGTTTTAGTTTCATGTATTCAGTCGTCAATGGTTCACCGGGCAAAAGATATCAAAAGCACTTAATCAGTGAAAAAAGAATAAACGAAGGCTCCGACGGTTAAATAGTTTATTATGTTGCTTTGGTTTTTGTGTATGTGTTTCTTATATATATGGATGTGTTCTGCCAAAGTGAGAAACGGTTTTGAGAAAAAAACTGGAAAGAGCAACAGCGTGAAGCCCTTTGTCTGTCCGCGCCTTTACTGAGTAAATCGGAAAGGCGGACCATTTGTGAAATAAGTATAATAAACAAAACACAAGTTATTAATCCACGCTTGGCTTGCATGAACTAGATTTGAATATAAATATATTGTTTGTGTACCAACACATAGCTGAAACCTTCTGAAAACAAAAACGTGTGAGACAACAAAGAAAGGAGAAGCAAAAGAGCAGCAGATTATCATTTCATGAAAATACAGGAATACTTCGCATAGTACGGTTAATCGGGTCCACCATTTTGCCGTACTATACGAAACCGGACTAATCGAGGCACTCGGGCCCTAGGCGCCTATTTACAGGCCCTATTCCCCTATGAAGGAGGTTAGAGGACATAATGATGATAATCGAGTCAAAAAACGATAATTTGTTACATATAATTTGTTTTTCATTCAATACCGAAAATTGTATGTTTTCATAATAAAGTGAAAATACCAAAACTTTTATTTAAAAATTAAAAAAAAAAAATTATTTTGAAAATTTAATTTTATTATTTTTTTTAGAACAATTTTTTTGAAAATTTCAAAACCGTACTATAGAGAAACCGTACTGATCGAAGCAGTACTATACGAGGTATTCCTGTAAATATCTAATGCATTCAATGCAAGTAAATGTAAAAAAAAGGGGTCGGTCGGTTTAATTTTTTTAATTTTTTGTATTAATTATTTGTAAATGTGGATTTATATTGAAAAAATTAATTATAATAAATAATACATATATGTATATTGAAATCAAAGAATAATTCGTTTCTAAATATTATGTTTGGGTGGAAATACGCATATGTTTCCACGTAAAGACATATATGTTTGCCAGTAAACATGATACTGTTTAGATTTCAATACAAGTGAGTTTTGGACTTGCAAACACATGAATGTTTGAAGTGTGTTCCAAACATATATATGGTTCCTTCAGAATATGTTAGAGAGGCCGTTATTTTCCAGCGTGTACCAGATTATGAAAAATCACAAATATTTTGAAAAATCTTAAGAGTTATGCATATATTGAAGCTGTTTTATTTTACATTTGTTAATCCGATATCTTGTGGAAAAGGTGTTCGAAAGCACAATGCGTGCTAAATTATATCTGCAGTAGTTCTTGCGTAATTTTCCTAGTTTTTAAAATTTGTTTAAATTTGGTGATGATGACATTAAATTATTTTTTACAAAACTCGTTAAACAGTTCTGGAGAGGGGATTTCATAAATTTATCCAGGCTTTTTAGAAATAACAATATGAGATTATATGAATCCAAAAGGAAATATAACTTAGAAACTACACCCTGAAATTTGTCTTTTGCTGTTCTTTAGGTGCAAATATAACGTGTTTGTAACTTCTTGCAAATATAGTATACTTGTGCACCAACATATTTAGGGCGTTCACAAGACTCTCCTAACAGATGTAAATGTCGCATGTGCTAAAGTTCTATAACAGTTGTACAACTGTAGTAGATTTTTCCATACAAAAGTGCTGTGTACTAAGCGATCAGCTGATACCATTAGTTTACCATTGTAGCAAGGCGTAGTGAAGAAGGTGGTTGCACCAACACAGTTGATCGAGTTTGTTTCGGATATACAGGGGGCTACTATGCATTTAAAAGCGTCTAATGGAATTTGTCTGGCAGATAAGGCAAAATAAACTAAACAAATTAAATGAAAATTTTCAATAACTCGCTTTGTTATCGAAATATCGGCCGATCAAATTTTGAAAAATTATCGAAAATAATTTTTACATTTTCCCAACATCCAAAAAATCCAGAAACTCAAACTAAGGAACAGAGTTATTTCTCTCCCTGATCCCAGAGCCCGGCCCGCTCCCCGTTATCTGGACTTAGGAGGCCCATAACTCCTAAAAAATAACTCCCCCCAGTTTTTTTTTTTTTTTTTTTTTAAATCGAGCGAACCCATCGCCGCCACTCTTACCCGCCCCTACCGACCGAGAGGGCCACGTCCCCATAACGTGTGGACAGCGTACACATTATAGACCGGTCTATAACGGGAGAGCAAGGATTATAAGTTCACACGTTACAACCAACTACAGAAATTCTTCACCAGTTGGTATTACACTAACATAAATAAGTATAAAAGCACATCACGAGATATTAACATAAGATACTTCAATATATAATAATTACGAGCAAAACGAAAACCAAATCATAAATCAGACCAGATAGTAAGGATAAAGTAAATTAAATTTACATATGTACGTCAACGAATATACAGCACTAATGCAATCGGTTCAAATGACAAATTATGCTAGACTTTGTCGTTTCCCAACTACCTGTGAAATCAATAAACTGATATAGCTCATTAAAGTCACGACACATTCTCCTAACTGGATCAAAGGACGCATAATTCGAACGCTGAAACTCATGTTTACGAGTTTATAGTACCTCGTGGGTCTCAATGGGACATTTATGAAAATCTTAGATAACAGAAATTCAGAACATATACTTCCATCAATTATCTTCAAAACTGTAATAGAGTTTATCATGGTACGTCTACTACTAAGAGTCGGCAATCTGATCAATGCTAGTCTACTGCTATACGAAGGAAGATTATGGCTCGGGTTCCATTGAAGATTTCTCAGACAAAAAATGAGAAACTGTTTCTGGACCGATTCAATCATATTAACATACAAATTGTACTGGGGGTCCCAAACAACTGATCCATATTCGAGAATAGGGCGGACTAGTGAAGTAAAAAGATTTTTCGTAACGTAGGGATCTGAAAATTCCTTTGCCCAACGTTTAATAAAGTTCAGAACGCCATAAGCCTTGTTCACCATCGTAATTATGTGGGAGTTGAAATTCAATTTTCTGTCCAAGAGAACACCAAGATCAACAAATGAATCCACCGATTCAAGAACATTGCCACCTAAAATATATTTTGCCGAACATAATGATGACCTAGAGAACAGCATATGCTTACATTTCGTAAAATTAAGCTCCATCAAATTGGTCTCGCACCACGTCTGGAAAGTAGACAAATCCCTCTGAAGTAACATTTAACGTTTTGTGCTGAAAATCGTGTGTTCTACCCCCTTCCCCATAATATTTTTGATACGGCAACAAGACATAAAGTCGACGTGATCCTTATTATTAAATGTAAATATTTGGGAAATTTATAAAAGAAAAGAATAAAAACAACCATAAATTAATATAATTTATGTTTTTTCTATAAAATTTTTTTTTCTTTTTTATATTAAAAATAACCGTTGTCACAGGTGTTTCAAAAATTGTACTTTTCGAAACAACTGAAAACCTGGATTCTGGGATAGGTGGGTTCCGGAATACTCTTTTCACAAACAGCTGATGTTGACAAATTAATTAATTAGAAGAAGTTTATATCAAGTGGGATCATTAGCACAGCTGGTTTCTGTATTTTTCATGACGGTTTACCTAGCAACTGTCAAATTCATGTGTATTTTGTTTTTGTACATGCTGTTTTATTTTTATTGTTGGTATACATACATGGAGAGTTTGACACAATGTCGGCGAGAAATAAAATCCAAATGTCTGTTGTTTTAGCCTACAATTACAACAACGCCTAATGCTTCCAATTGATATAAATACACTTTGATCTAGTTCCACCACCTTCTTCAATACGCCTTCGATTGTAGTATATGTATTTACGATAGAGTGTTCACATATGTGCTATTGGAGGTCTTATATTTTCTTACAACCTACAACCATAGTACACCTTGTGAATTCCCTAATTGTGTATGGTATTCGATATTGCATGTTGGTGATGCAATGATTAATACGTTATAACATATTTGTTGGTGACCCAACTAATGTTTATCACTAATCACTAAACTAAACTGTTATAAAGCACAAACTCGATGTCTCATATTTCGAAAACTATAAATAAACTAATAAACTGATTACACAGATCGACAGATCGCGAAAAGTCTGCCTAAAAATCGGTCTTATCTCAATTTTTCATATTTTGCGGTATAGAACACAATAATTGGCGAATAATATATCGAACTGTTAGGAATTTGATAATTGTCAAAATACTGAAACGCACTTTCCAAAAACCAATAGCTCACTCCAAAAGGAACTGACCAGTGTGATATTCATAATTAGAATTGTTCTAATTCCAAAGCAAAGTAGTTGTAAACTGTCTTTCATATGCATACTTGGAAGATAAAAAAACGATAGTAATATTTATAAGTTTTTCGTAAAATTTAGGAATATCTTATTGAGGTGACGAGAAAATGCCGTTTTACCGATTTGCATCTTCTACAACACTTCCAAAAGATGTAAATTCGATTTTAGTGTGTTTTGTTGTTCTAACGTTTAATACTATCATTTAATTAACTTCCAGAAGTGCCTAAGAAGTGATGTTTGGTGATGAACGATAAAACGGCTCTTCAAAATCTTGGCAAAGTTTCTGTAAATAAAACACATGCTTGTTTGTCTTGTGTTCTCCTCTCTCAATGGGGGTAACTTCTTTTAAATTGTGATGGTGTGACTATACAGCACGTCGTTCCGTATGCACATAAAGAGTATGAATTGAATCAGATGAAACAGCAGTAAAATTCCTTAATCTCAAATAAAACACATGTGTACATACTATATACGTTTGCTTTCATGTAAATTTATGTATACAAGAATGCATACATACATATGTATATGTATTTCTATATTGTGTGTGTATATACTTTATGTTGTTTTGACTTTAAACCGCCTTGCTTACAACAAGTCCTGTGAGAACTTGCAAAACAGATATATCCGATTGCTCAGGTATTTCATATTAATTAATTTGTTGACAACAAAACTTATTGGCTTAACAAATTGATGATATTTGGTTTGGGAGAATTGATGGAAATTGAAAAACTTTGTTTTGTCTAAAGAGGCTTTAATATCGTAAATCCTTAGTAGACGTATTCTACGAATGCCTTTAAATGCACCCTATTCGGTTATACAAATATTTTAGTACGAAGCGTTGAGTATATAAACGTATGTATTACTGGATGGCTTAAAATATTATTAATATGGCTTCATAATATTTCATCCCATGAATGCCCAGTCTATTCTTCTCACAAAATAGTAATAATAGTATTAGATAAACTGTGACTACAAGGCATATTTTATTTCAGTCTTAAATTAAACATATTTTTATTGGAAAATCAAACGCCCTCGCGTAGGGGTGTGGATTAGAGTGTCCCAAAAATATTTTCTTTTCGATTTTTAAGGTTGCTCAGGCTTAATTGGAAAGCTTATAGGGAAAAGTATTTTTGCGATTTTTTTAAGATGTTTCGGAAGAGGTTTAAAGGTCGCGCAAGTCGAATTTCCCCCAACATACGGGTATTCCGAATGTTCTTTGAATTTTACTTAAAACTCAATCAATAACCACGATTTTCTTAGTTTTCCTTGTCTGAGCAAAATCATTGTCAAAACTGGTGGCTGATGCATTTACATTAAAAATGTTGCTTTAACAATGTTGACTTACAAGTTAAGAAAATCATGGTTATTGGACGAGTTTTACAAAAAAATTTATAAAAAAAATTACAAAAAATATGGACTACCCGATTTTTGGGGGAAATTGGACTTGTGCGACATCTAAACCTCTTCCTGAAAATCTGAAAACAATCTCAAAAATATTTTACCCTTTAAGCTCTCAAATAGAACTTGAGGAAAAACAAATTATTATTGACGGGGCATCCTAGTTTCGATGTTCTGCCATTTTTTTTAAGAATATGCCCCTAATTCAAAGTCTTTCCACTTTTACTATGGCAATATTGAAGTGCTTTGTATCCATTACTAAAATTCCGTACAATTTTCTGCCGCACGAAAAAAGTTTAAACAATTCTAACAAACTGTTTACCAATAAGATTGACATTTAAAAAGAACACCTAATTGTCAAGGATACTCAAATGTATTTTATGTGAAGTACATTCGATACAATTAAGTTCTGAATAAAACGTCTTTCAAATGACTTACACGTCGTCTTTTGCGGCAAAGAACTTGATGAACCAAGATTTCGAGCACCTTTTCCACTAACTCAAGTCATATGTCATGAATAGCTCGTTCAATATTGACTTGGAAAGCTTGAATACAGTCTGGTTTATTGCTAAAGACCAATGACTTCAACTAACCCCACAAGAAATAGTCTAATGGTGTTAAATCACAACTTCTTGGAGGGCATTCAATGTCACAATTTCTTGAAATAATCGAATCTCCAAACTTTTCTCGCAATAATTCGGTTGTGGCACGTAGCCCCGTCTTGTTGGAACCAGATGTTGTCAAGATCAACTTCTTGCAATTTCGGCCATAAAAAATTGGTTACTATCGATCTATACCGCCCTCCATTGACAGTAACAGTGTAACCAGCTTCATTTCGAAAGAAGTACAGACCAATGATTCCACCAGACCAAAAATCACACCAAACCGTCAATTTAGGTGAAGTAATAAAGGGTCCGCCAAATTACTTTTTTTTTGAAAATGCTATAAAAAAAAACTACTCAATATTTTCAAAAATTTCTTTTTTTATTTGAAAGTACAATCCTTCCGGTTAATAATGGAAAATAATTTCATTCAAATGGCTGCCTCGGCTGGCCATGCAGTAGCCTACACGATCGGTCCAATTTTTAAGCACATTATCGATTGTGTGCAGCTGTATTTCACCAATGGCTTCACGAATATTGTCCTTTAAAGCGTCAATTGTCTTGTCGGCGTAACACTTATCTTTGAGGGCACCCCACAAATAATAGTCCAACGGTGTCAAATCGCAGCTGGCCAAACGACATGAGCTCTGCGGCTGATAATTGCGATCTTCAAAAACAGGGCGCAAAACATCGAGTGTAGCTTCGGCTGTGTGTCCTGTCCTGTTGAAACCAAATGTTGCCAATATCCTCCTCTTCAATTTTTGTAAACAAAAATTCGTTCAACATGGCCCGATAACGATCGCCATTAACTGTAACGGCCACTCCTTGCTCATTTTCGAAGAAAAATGGCCCAATTATGCCTCTGGACCAAAATCCGCACCAAACAGTGACTCAATTTGGGAGCATCGGCTTTTCAATGTATGCGTGAGGGTTTTCTGTGCCCAAATGCGACAATTTTGCTTGTTTACATACCCACCAAGATCAAAATGAGCTTCATCTGAAAAGATGATTTTTTTTTTTGGCAAAATCGGCATTTTGTGTAAGTTGATCGCAGGCCCATATTTCCCAGCGTTGTTCAAGCGTATACACAACCATATTCGTTCAGCAGAAGGATACAACTAATTATCTGTCAAATCAGACATGAGCTAAGTGTTACCATTCACGAAATAAGCACTAGTTGAAAAAAAAACGTTAGATGGCGGACCCGTTAATTGTTCATGAATAACTTGTGGATTTTTTTTCGAACCGGAATCGACAGTTTTGTTTATTTACCGCACCACTCAGATGAAAGTGAGCCTCATTGGAGAAGATGATTTTCTTAAAAAAATCGTTATCGTTTTCAAGTTGTTCCAAGACAAAATCAGCAAATTCAGTTCATGAGTGATAACAATTTTATACGGATGCAAGCCCAAATACTTTCTCAAAATCCGCAAGGTTGTGGTGTGAGGCAGTTCCAATTGTTGACAACGTCTTGGATTCGACAAGTTGCGGTCTTCAGCAACACTTGCCTGAACGGCGGCAATATTTTCATTACTTCGAGGGGTTCTTTATCCTATTGGAACTTGAACATTATATAAAGAAAATGGACGCTCGTAATTTGCAACAATTCGACGAATAGCGAGCACAGGTGGACGATTATTACGACCGTAAAATGGCAAAAGCGCACGAAAAGTTGCAATTGGAGAGCGAATTATTTTAATAAAAAAATTTAATAATTTGTAAACGTTGTTCTTGGATATATCTCTTTGTGATGAAATGGTAAACATTACTGAATACTTATACTTATGCAATAAAAAAAAGACAATCATGACATGGTGCAAATGGCCGAAACGTCACTTAGAAAGCATGTCACTCAAATTGGAAAACCCTTTACATGCATAAATATATTACAATTAAATGGATCTTCAAAAACATATAAATATTGCACGTTCAGATCCATCACTCAGTCTTAGGATAGATTCAGGAAGAACTCGCGAAGAAACTACAATACCGGGAAGGAGTGAATAAGGACAAAAATTATACGCTTTTAAATTTTTTCCATTTAAAAAGATGAACAGAAAATTATAAATCTCCCAGCTCCCTTGATGTTTAAGATGCTATAGTAGACATCCTCCTGCCGGCTAGTCCTGGGCACGTGCAGAGAAGATAGCCGGTGTATTCTTTCTCATTGTCAAAGTATCGACAGAAGCCATTGGTCTTGACATTTAGACTCGCCCTTTGTCTACCAATTAAAGAATATCCGGACAAAACTTTAACAAGCATTGTTACCTTGTGTCAGGCTAGATACAGAAGGCTCATGGATCTCGAGAAGTGCATTATCGGCCAGATATGTAATGAGCGTACACAATTTGAACTTCTTACCCTCATCCAGTATCAGCCTATAGAAACTATCATGTAGGAATTGCATACAAGTCGCTAGTCGAATAATAACACGTTGCAATTCCTGTGGAACCTGTAAGGTAGTCCCTATTATGGCCAGCTCAAGCGCTCTGTAGTTTACAGTTAATATCCCTGTGTACTGGCACCCAAATTCTGTCCATTGCTAGACCATCTCTTTACTACATTGTCGGTAGTCCTGGGAAGATGTTTAGTTCAAGAATGCTTAATCCAGGTATTTAGTGGCAGTCTGACTGTGACACAAGGCACTGACCAAAATGACTGCTGGACTGTTATCCCTCAGCCAGTCAGATAGTCTACGTAAAAGGGACGAATCTAGTTCCCCAGAATATACCCTGTAGTTTACTATATATCTATATGTATATTAGGGCGGGTCGATTTGTAGTGAGTGAAAAAATTCACCAATGCCCCTATGATTTCCGTATTCTATGGGTTATTCCATGAAAATTTGCCGAAGGAACCATACCTCTATCGTTAAAATCGAGTCCCCTACTTTTTGTTGGTAAAAAGTTCAAAAGTTACGGGCATTTTTGTCCAAATTTTGGACCATTTTTCCATTTTTTTCATGATTTTGTCCAAGAATATTACTTTCATGGCCATTTTTTTGGCTCAATCTATTATTTAATTCAATTTACAATTCAAAACGTAGAGTTTAGGCCCAAATTTATCGAATTCGGTTGATTAATTCATGCGATATTACTAATACAAAGTAACACATAAAACCAACTTTTTGATTTTTTTTCCCCTTTTTATTTTTTTTCTACAAAAATTCAAATTAAGAGATAAGAAAGTATCTATCAACCTATTATCAAAAAAAAATATTCAATTTGAGTGTAGTAAAAGACAAAATGTGAAAAAAAACATTATTTTTTCTGAAAGTCTTGTTTGCTTTCAAGTCTGGGTGTTTTCGTACGGCTCTCTAATGTCGTCGCCATAGCGCCTTCTACATTCTTTTCTACAACTCGTTTAGCAGTGGCAGCCAGCAATTGGACATGTCTTTCCGTTCCTTGAATGTGTAAAGGAATTCGTGGATCATCGAACGGTGGCACTTCGTAATTTAAATATCCCTCCAAATGTTCATACGAATAACTTTGCGTAAACGGTGGTTCGAATAAAATGGTATCGTCATTTAAATCAATCATATTTGTATATTCCGTACAATTAAAGTTTATAAAAGATTTTTTATAAACTCTTAGTTCCGTTGGGTCGACAATATCTCTTCGGTAATGTAAAATCTTCTTTATAGCAATGTTTCGTTTTTCCATTCTATCATCAAACAACATAGATAGCAAGATATTTTCTGAGTGTGCATAATATGGATTATCTTGAATTACTGTATTTACAACTCCACGTAAATTCGGTGTTAAAAATCGTGTCCAAGTAATAAATTTAAAAAGTAATGTACTACCGTATGCGGCAGAGCTATAATACTTAACATTGAAATACATTGGCGTGTATACTTTTATTATATAGTTAGCCAGAATTTTTAAATTTTCAGTTGGATTATTAGTTGTCATACAACCGTAATAATCTATTGGCTTTGGTCAGCCAACGAGAATGTGCAATTGGCCCTGGTTTTATGTGAGACAAATCCGCAGGAACCACACCATTATAAATTGCATTGGCCATTATCATCAAGTACCTCGATACGGTACATAATTCTTCTGGATTTAAATCACCAGGAGGCAAATTTTCCAAAGCGATTTCCTCAAAATCGGTTACCACCTGAAAAGAAAACATAAAAGCTAAAAAATAGAATGAAAAATGGTAAAGAATCAGCTATAAAAATTACATACCGGAAGATTTTCACAATCAGCAATTTTTGAGCTCAACTTTCCGGTAGTTGATCGTGGTCCAGTGGTGGTTGATTTGTCTAAAGTGTCAAACAAATGTCTAAACGGAAGCTCGTTAAAGTGCAGAAGACACACAAACCAGTGCAGTGGTCTCTTTAACTGTTTGTCGAATAGTCGCAAAATTCCACCGTGTACGCCAGTATTTGTTGGTTCACCATCAGCGCATATAGCAATTAATGAATCGAGAGACAATTGTTTTTCTTGGAAGAATTCGATCAATTTGTTAACTTTGCTTGCCGCAGTTTCACTTTCTAGTTTTGTGTAGCATATCAATTGAGATTTTGGTTCCCTCAAAACAACTAGATGAGGTTATTTAACCATCCTCGGATGCAACTTCTCATCAATTTTTTCTACAGTTAGAGCATCATTTTTCCTGCCGTCGAATGAAAATGATATCAAATTCGAGCCATCATACCTCTTACGAAGTGCGTCTTGTCCCCATTTTTCTCTTTCTCTACGAAGTTTACTTTTATCCATGATGACAAGATTGCCATGAGCATCTTTTACGCCCTGGTCTTCCATCAGAGCTGTTGCCAATGCTGATCCCATTCTATCATGCACACCAAATCTGTCACACATCATTGCATAGTTTTTAGTATTGTATCTGGGAGTGTATGTCTGTGGTGGTAGAACTAATTCTGAACCTCCTCTCACATCAACTTCCATTTCGTCATAATGTGGTTCGTATGTAGGATCGTTGCTCACTGGGATTGTTGGTATAGTCGTTGGTATCGTCTCTTCACTTCTACTATCGTGTTCCGGTATCGTTTGTATTCTGTCATTATATTGATCGCGCATGAAATCTTTTAAGTTTTCTGGGATAGATCCACATGAGCAGTCGTTTTCTTTCAAGTTGCATTTACATTTTCCAATGTTGAATAATTGGTTTGTTGATTCTACGAATTTTTTGAATTCTGTTGCGCGTTTTACTCGTTGTTTATCTGCATTACTATATGCGTCAAGCAAATTATTCAATTTTCTAATGATGCAACCTTTGAGTATAAGTTCAATATTAAGTTGATTCCAAATTTCTAACAATCTGTCTGCTACTTGGGGAGTAAATGTTTTATACGAAAACATTTTGCTTTGGGCTTTTGAACGTTCGGCCAAGAAAAAATAGTACTTCAATATATCTCGTTTAGTTAACAGATTAATATCAAGTAATTCACAGGCCACGCCAAAATAAAAAACATCATGAGAGACCAAATGTTACAAACTACTGCGTTGGGTATCTGTTGGATTTTGCTATGAACCAGGCTCTGAATCCATTTTTTAAACCGTCACTAAAAGAATTAAATATGTTTTTCATATAATAATAATATAACTATTAACTATAACTTACCTTTAAATCTTTTCTAAATTTCAAAATAGTTTGATTATTTGTTAGTTATTTCAAGTAACACTTCACTGAAATGACGCTCAAACAAAACTAGCATACACTGGAATATTATAAACAAACAAAAATAAAGAAGTCTATAAAGAAACTATACTATATTAAACTACATATAGTAAGAATGTATATATATACTATATGTAGTTTAATATATCTCTGTATAAACTAATATAAGCCTCCATACCAGGAGTTCCAGGAATGCCTTTCCGGTATGGGAGTGTGGAATTTGCAATCGAATACTTGTAGTGGTTCCGCTGTCGAGAAGTCGACAAGTGCAGGACAATTTGTGCGTATCAGTAGGAGGGATGCGCACTAGTGATGCACAGAATCGAGAAACCTGTTCGCAAGAACCGGTTCTTTACAGGAACCGACCGGCCCAGGGCTTACAAGAACCGAAAGACCGCTCCAAATGAACAGGACCGAAAAACAGGTTCAAAAGAACCGAAACCTGTTCAAAAAAGACCAAAAACGATTCCAGACGGGTTGAAAGGAACACTAGAACGATTCCTGATGAATAAGAGGACTCGTTTCTAAACGAACAAAAATGTGTATTTTGTTTATCAAATTGTATATTCTTATAACAAGATACATCACTTATGCCTCTTTGGAACAGCAATCTTCTGAGACCCGGATCCGGTCCAAATACCCGGTTCTTCTCAGAACCGGACTCGACAGAATATGTGTATTTTTTTTTACATATTATATTCTTATAATAAAAGATTTCACTTAAGCCTCTTTGGGACAGTTATTTCCAGCGAACCGGAACCGGTCCAAGTACCCGGTTCTTGTCGGAACCGGATTTGACAGAACAGGTGTTTAAGATACGCGGAACCGCAGAGCACCCGTGATGCACATTCGCCGTTCTTTGAGTTCTAGTAAGTTGTGCACAATTGGTAGGTTTCTTAAACGCCTGGCACCACACTATAACTCCATAGATCTATAACCACCATTGTATGGATCCAGTGAACAATCTTGAAGAAAGCCCCCTGTTACAACTTACAACAATCTTGCAGGTCTATAGGGCTATTGTCACCTTTCACGCCCTTTGCACTATGTTGGGCTTGCAACTAAGCTTGCTGTCCAAAATAACGCTCAGGTATTTTGGACATTCTTCAAGTTGGATTTAAGAACCATTCAACATGATAGGTTAGTCGATCGATATTTTACACCTCCTGGTATATAGGACCAGATCGGTCTGGGCCGGGTTTACACCTAGTCAATTTTCACCCAGACATACAGCCTAAATAACCTAAACTTAAGTAAACCCCTAAATAAAGGGTGGGCCATGTAAGATTTGGAATTTGAAGCCCCGTTATTTCGATTCAGATGGCAAATTTGATATATATACGAAGTGCTGGATTATCAGTTAAAGGTTACAATTTTAAGAACAAATTTGGGAAATATTAAAAAGAAATCTACGAAGTAAATTCTGCCATAATAGACTGCCATCAACGCAGTTTGTGGATCATTTTGTGAAGCCAGTTCGTCAATCAGGGTGTACGTGCTCGTGCAGTGCATTCAGTGGAAAACATTGCAGCTGCAGCTGTCATTGTGCTTGAACAGCCACTGACATCACCTAGACACGGTTCGCAGCAATTGAACATTTCTCTCACTTCATTGCGCAGAATTTTGTATAAAGGCCGTGGTATGTAGTCTTATAAAGTCCAATCAGTCCAAGAACTGAAGCCTCGTGACCATCCGAAGCGTTTTCGCTGCGCTGAATGAGCTGAAAATGAGCATTTTTACAAGAAAAAAATTGATGCACTTGGGGCTCGGAAAAGCCACGCGACGTCGACGAGAAGCCGATGCATTCACAACGAGTGGCCATAGCCCAATATTTCTTCAAAAATAAGAAAAGAGCCGCCGTTACCAATAATGGTGAGCATTGCCTTGCTATGTGGCTGTCGGTGGTGCAATGGTTAGTGTGCGCGCCTCTTGTACAGGAGACCTTAGGTTCGATCCCTGCTCCGACCACCTTAAAATTTCGTTCGACGACGGTCACCTCGCTTAGTGACGGCGACACTATCGAGTACTTAGCCATGAAAAAACTTCTCAAAATACCGTTCGGATCCGGTGTTAAGCTGTTGGTCCCAATCAGTGAGTATAAAACTATAAAGCGCACAGCCCCACTGGTTGAGAGAAGCTCACCCAATTCCTTCATGGGATGTAATGGGAAACCATTTATTTATTTTATTACCTTGTTATGCTCAGAGGTCTTTGTTGCAAAAAGTTTAAGAGGTTGACACTTTCGACAGGATGGTGCTACGTGCCACACAGTCATCGTTGCTATCGATCTGTGCGCACTGTATTGTATTGGCTGCATCATAGCTGCGATTTGAACCCGTTGGAATATTATCTCTAGAGCAGTGTGAAACATAAGTATATTCCGAGTGCATTAAAGCTTTAAAACACTAAATAAAGGCGCAAATAATCGAGAATGTGCACTGAAAAAAAAGACGACTGTAAAATTTTAACAAAAAAATTGGTACGTGCAAAATCTCAGTACTCAATTACATTTTCCATTGATATACTGACAAATGAATCAAATATTGAAATGAAAATCGATAAATGGTACCAACAAAAAAAATCATAAGAAATACCCCAATATTTCACTAAGTAAATATGATACGAACAACCACATAACTTCAGTTAGAGATAAGTTCGTACAGGCAGTCGGTGGCGTAACGGGCTAGACGCTGCCCGAAACGACGCTGTGTCACAAACATCGAAACGATCTTCCAGTGGATGTGAGTTCGAATCCAACCGCGGCTGTTTATTTTTCTTTTTAAATAAACAAAATTTCTATAAATACTTTGGATCGAAGACAAAAGGAAAATTATGATACAATTTAGTTTGTTAATATGTCAAATTCTTCATCGACGAAAAAGAAAATACTTTTGATAAATAACGTACAAATATTTTCGTAGATGGGTGAAATTTTGCAGTATTTATTTATTTATTTATTCAAACATCTACAGAATTTCATTCTTACAGATTATAGCTACATAAAGACTTAATACTAATTGTACAATATAAATAGGTTTAATTTAAATATATTTTTGGACACGTTAAAATTTAATGTTGGTGCAAAATTATTACACAGTTTTAAATATCTTGATATAGACTCATTTAACGCATAATTTGACCTGTGCGGGGCCACCTCAAACATACGGTTGCATCGTAACTCCCTTGGAGGTTCATATAAATTAATAATTTCTTTTATTTCCGAACAATTTATATCTCCAGACAACTCGTTAAAAACAAACATTAAACAAAAATATGATCTACGGTCACTTAATGATTGCAACCCCAAAAACTTTCTTCTTGATATGTAAGGAACTGCCTCAGGCCAATTTAATTTTTTAAAGATGATCCTTGTAAACAATTTTTGAATCTTTTCAATTCGATTGGAGTATTTCAAATAATAAGGATTCCAGACTATCGAACAGTACTCCAATTTACTTCGTACTAATGAAACATATAAAGATTTTAAAGTCATATGGTCTCTAAATTCCTTGGAATTCCTTCTTATGAAACCTAACGTTGAATAAGCCTTGGAAGTTATGTAGTCAACATGACAAGAAAATGATAATTTAGCGTCGAAAATAACTCCTAAATCCTTTACTTCTGTACAACGTCTCAAAGGATTATTATCAATTTTATAGTAATACAACAAAGGACTAAGAGAGTGAGAATAAGAAACTGAACTACACTTTGATACATTTATCATAATTTCATTTTCCATGCACCATTCGCTAAGTGAATTTATATCAGCTTGTATTCCCTGGCAATCGCCGATCGTAGATACTGAAGAGTAAAGTTTTAGGTCATCCGCAAACAGCAGACATTTTGAAAATTTTAAAATATTTGGCAAATCGTTTATAAATAATATAAACAGTAATGGTCCAATATGGGTTCCCTGCGGGATTCCCGAATAAGCGTTTATGTACTTTTTAGAGGAAGAGTTTGCTATAGAAATACTCAACTTCCGAAATTATAAAAAGTTTATTAAAACCAAGCACAAATTATGGGGTAGGCCAAGCATACATATTTTACGTATCAGGAGCTTATGACTTACAGTATCAAATGCTTTGGAAAAGTCTGTATAAATAACATCACATTGGAACCCTCCTTCCATGGAATGCATAATGTCACGAGTTAATAGCACTAAATTTGTCATAGTAGATCTACCAGGCATAAATCCATGTTGATATGGTGAAATTGTATCATTAATAAGATCAAAAAGTTTATTTTTCAATATAATGTCAAATATTTTAGAGAATGAGCATTGCATAACTATTGGTCTGTAGTTTGTAACTAGGCTACGATTACCCGACTTAAAAATCGGAACAATATTACAAACCTTGCAACAGTCCAAAAATTTTCCGTGATCCATGCATGCACGCAAAAGTATTAAAATTGCCATGGAAATATTCAATGAACACTTTTTAAAGAAAAGAGAAGCTAACTGCTGTTGATACATCTTCGATATTCAATTGCAAATTTGGTGCAGTTACATAATTTGGAGGAACAATTTCAGAAATATTTGAATTCGGTCTAATAAATGTGGATTGAAAATATTGTGCGAACAAATCACATGACTCCTCATTTCCGTCAGATTTCATAACCCCATAATACATATGTTTCGGAATACGATTACTGTTATCTTTTCTGGAATTGATATAATTCCAGAACATAGCCGAGTTTAATTTAATTTTATTTTCAATATTAAAAATATATTTTCTATAAAGGAAATCTCTAAAAAACGTAAATTCCTTACGGGCAAGTTCAAACTTTCTGCGATCATATTCGTCACCAGATTTAACATAGGTTTTATGACTTTTGTTGGTAATGTTTTTCAAATTGCATAGTCTAGAGTTGAACCATGGAGGTTTATTGTTCAATATTGGTTTAAATTTAGGCACATACATTTCAATGCCAGTATCAAAAATAGAACAAATCTTTTCATAAATGATATTTGGACTGTCCAAATCAGACAGAAAGGACCAGTCCAAAGATTCAAAATAACTATTTAAGCCAATAAAGTCTGCTTTATTAAAATTGTATTTTTAAGACAAGTCAATTTTGCCATTTTCATAACTAAAAAATTCAAAATTCAAATCAAGGGCTTTATGATGAACCGTATTACAGGAAAATGGAATAGTAGCCAAAATTAAATCTAATATTCTAGAAATATCATTTCGGTAACAATTAAATTGCTTAAAATCGTTAGATAAGAAAAATCCAATTACAAATTCATCTACATCATTAACAATATTATAGGGCACTAAGCGTTGCCCTTCAAATATCCACGTTATGTTATTTAAATTGAAATCACCCAATACGAAAATAAACTGGTTTATTTCTAAATTATCAATTATTTTTTGTATATTTTCCAAATGATGTTTATACGTTTCGAATGAACTATTTGGAGGTACATAGGATACAACAATGAAAATGCAGGTATTGTTTGAAAAAGTTAATTTTATACATAACCGCTCTATAAAATTATAATGAAGAGTATAAAGCTCCGACTTATAATCAGCTTTCACCGCAATTAATACTCCACCTCCCTAATTTTTAACAGATGGATCAGAGTAGCGATCACGACGGTAAACAGTGTAGTAATTATCGAAATACTCTGAACTATTTATCTCATAATGCAGCCACGTTTCTGTTATGACAACAATATCGTATTCACGTGAAGACATAAACAAAACAAAATCCGTACTCTTGGTTCTCATTCCTCCTACGTTTTGATAGAACAAAGAGTATTTGATGTGTTGTAAATCCGCACACACATTAGATGTTGTTGTTGGAAAGACATGATCAGCAGTAGACGGCGGAGATTGTAACGATGAGAGAGAACTTGTCACTAGTTGTTCGTGGGTGTAGTGGGAATCAAGTCGTTTTTTGGTTTATGTTGAAATTTCTTTATCTTAACACCGTATGGCCAGTTTTCGACTCTCTTTATATTGTGTTGAAATTGAGATGGTATTATAAGCAAAAAACTCACAGACCGTAGTTGTTGTATGTCGGCGTTAAGTTTTGTTAAACGATAACACTGTATATCAGCCATCGGCACTCCATACCACTTGTGTGGACATTGAATTCACACCGACACTTACGCTCTTTAGAAAACCACGCTCTTTTGCTTCGTTTTTTTGAATGTGCACAGAACAAAATTTTTCTTTCGTTTAGTCGTCCGCAAGACAGTAGAGTTGGGAATTTTAGTTCATTCAAGTGAGCGCTCTTTTTAGTTCAGCTCATCAGAATGAACTAGTTCATTCATTTAGTTCACTAGTTCATTGTAGCATTTCAGCTTAACAGTTCATATGAGCTATGAACTAAAGAGCTCATTTCAGTTCAACTTGTAGTTTTAGTTCAATCGGAGCGAATAATCGCGAAAATGATATGATTTTTGCAGATTTGTAAAGTGTTGTGGATACTGTGAAATTTGTTTATACTAAACCGCCCTATTGAAGGGTCGACTTACGATTAGGTTATTCCGTTTCTGAAATATTGGTGTTTCCGTATTTATTGTGTAGACGCCGGTTACATATCCATGTCCAAAGATTGCAACATTAGGCAGCTTTGTGCAAATTGGGTGAGACAAAGAGAGTATGAACTAGAAAATTGCGAAAAGAACTGCACAACTGAAATACAAACAACTGCTGAAACAAGTGAACTACTGAAACAAAAGAGCGGAACACTGTGAACTAGTTCATCTAGTTCACAAGAGTGAATCGTTCAATTGAACTAGTTCGTTCGTGAACTACACAACTCTACAAGACAGCGATGAAACAACATCATGTGCGCTGGTTGTGTATTTGTTTGTCTTGCGTGCGGCAAAAAACAAGAACTCGTATGTTTGTATAATTTTTTTCAGTGCACAATATTTTCTCTCACCAACACACACTAATTTTTATTTTTGCCGACCGCTGCTGTATATCATTTGTGCTCAATGAAAACGTTTTATTTACATGAGAGATCACATCAGATGATCACGATGTAATTTGGCAATATGCATGCTAGTTTTTGTAGCCGCTGCGCGTATATTTGAATCGGCACATACTAGGCTACCAGCGATAGCATTGTTGTTATGTTTTTTATTTGGTTTACGTTTATTACTTTTGTTTGGTCGTTGAAAGTGTTTATTTGTTTCGCTGTTTGTTTTCTTTTTATTTTCTGACTCCACAATTTGTTTTGCTCTCACACTGACGTTAGATGGTGCAGTTCTCGATGAGGTTAATGACACGTCCTCGTTAGACCTTGAAAAATTGTCACAAATGTTATTATCACTTGTAAGAGAGTTTTGTAAGAGAGTTCTGAATTTTAGCTAGTTCACCAGAAATGGTTGTCACTTGCTCTGAGAGTTGTTTAACTTTAGATAATATTCCAAGATTTGCCACACGAGAGCATGAATTGCAAAGCCAAAATAAATTCGGTGAAATGTTTATAATATTTAAAAGATTTTTATCAACATTTACACACTTTATATGGAAATGTAATTTACAACCGGTATGACATTGAATATCAGATACATCTGTTATTTGACCGGAACACGAACCACATAAATTGTAAGGCATTTTATACGGCATTTACAGATTCAATGGGAGTAAGACTGAGACAGGTTTTTCATGGTACTCGATCTCTAACTTCAAAACGATTGAGTTAACAATAAACGATGTTTATAAAACGCATTGTTTTCCGTTTTGTCATAAAAACCGGAACCGGTTATTATCCGTTATCTACATCTTTTTTAGCCGAAAGCCGGTTTCGCGAAAAACGGAATATTCGTAAGTACACCTTAAATTTTGTTCGGCGACGGTCACGAGCAATTACCCAAGACAAGGCTTCTCGAAAAACTGTTCGGAACCGGTGAAAAACTATAGGTCCCAATCAGTAAGTGTAAAATAAAAAGCGCACTTCACACAGATTCAAATGTTGGTCTATTCGCTAAATAAGGAGTAGCGCAATAATGAACGAATTTTTTCTGTTGGTACTGAGTATGTACTTGTTTACTTGTTTTCGAGCTTTTTAATAATTTAGTTAGTATGCGGCCTTGATTCTACGATATATGCGATATTTTGTATTTTGCCCAAAATTTTAGTAATATTCAAAATTGTGCCCTAATTTTTACTAATAGTCTTTGTAAACATTTTAATGAATTTTACCATTTGTTTTCAATTTCTGACTCTGTTGAAGTAATAAAACGTAAAATACTTAGTAATAATGTACACTAAACTGAGAATTGCCAGATCGTGGTTTCGAAACCAACGGATATTTAGTCCAAAGGATATTTGGTCCTGTTCACGCTAATTTCATCAGAGTTGATGCTTCTCGGCGACACATGTTCCTGTCATCATCGCTACTTTCCTGCTCTCCCATGCACATATTTAATATATAAACCTGTTCCTGTTTTCCTCGATCCGATTCGATTTCTTCAACTTCTCAATGTTCCTTTTTTCCCATCAAGTCATCATAGTTTCTGCTCATCCTCTGCATATGTTTTATCCGTTCCTGTTTTTATTGTTCCTGTTCATACGTCTTCTTCAATTTCTCAATGGTTCCTGTTTTCCATCCTGACATTAAAGTTCCTGCTTAATTCCTCCACATGTTTCATCTGTTGCTGTCTTCATCGTTCCCGTTTTTTCGCCTTCTTCAAATTATCAATGGTTCCTGTTTTGTTATACCGTCATTAAAGTTCCTGTTCATCAATTACATATGTTTTCTCTGTTCCTGTCTTCATTGTTCCTGTACTTGCACTTCTTAAAAGTTCCTGTTTTCTTTCTCCTGTCATCAAAGTTCCTGCTCGCTCCCTGCACATGTTTCATCTGTTCCAGTCTTCTTCAACAGTTCCTGCTTCAACAGTTCCTGCTTCAACAGTTCCTGCTTTATTTGTTCCTGCTATATCTATTCCTACTCCATCTGTTCCTACTTCATCTGTTCCTGCTTCGCCAATTCCTGCTTTTTCTGTCTTTCCTCATCTGTTCCTGCTTCATCTGTTCCTGCTTCACCTGTTCCCGCATTTCCACTAATTTAAATATTTTTGCCTTGTGGTTTATGCATTTTTCCAATTTTCTTGGTATTGGTTTTTCTCTTTTTTTTATATATATTTGTTAGAATTGTTTTTTTTTAAGTCAAAAATTTATGTTTTTTTAAGTTAATTGTTAAGTAATTGTTTAAAAGATTTTAAACTTTATTTTATATCCCGGCTGTTTTTAGCTGATGAAATAAATGGTTCGACCGAATACAAATAAGTATTAACAACGTTTGGTTGCCTACTTAAACCCTCTTCAACGGTACGTTTAGTTTATGGATAGGACGGTTCCATCACGCGATATGGTCGAAAGTGTAAAGCAATTTCCAATAAGAGGGTTTTATTTCTTTACAAATTATTGCCGTGGCAGATACATGCATACATATATTTCGAAATACATTTTTCGCAGCAAGAAAACGTGATATTCTGAGAACATTTTCGCTATTGCTTAGAGTGAGTGGCGCACAAGCTTAATGACAACGCACGTACAACAGTTTCAGTCATTCAAATTTGATGTCTGAGTATTCCCATAGGAATATTTTTTTTGTTGAAACCAATCTACCGTCTACTGTTTTGTCATATTCAAACATGTTAATTATTTTGTATCAAACCTTTACTGGACCGACCATAACAAAGTAAAGTTTTCAATTTCAGTTTAACAAAAAAAAAACTTCAAGTTTCAGTGAATTTGAAATAGCTGTGGTATGTTGTATTTCCCCTTTGAATACGATTACAAATTTTATTCAAATATTTCTGTGCAAATTTTTGAGGAATCAACAAAAAAATAGCAGCAAAAAAAACAAGGATGTGAAATATTACAGTTGGGTATTGTGAATTTCACAATAGTTCATACGCTTTAAAAAATTCAAATGGGTTACAGGACAGAGTGAAAGTAATACCTTTTCATTGTTACTTCCGCACGAGTAAAGTACAAATGTTACTGTCCTAAATGTTTATTTAATGTTTTGTTTGTTTATGGCCTCAGTAAAATATAAATAAACAATTTAAGCTTTTAAGATAAAAAATTCAGAAAACAATGCATTTAATAAATATTTCTGGTTACGATGTAAACTGAGGGGAGACTGCTAAACCTCGACAGATTTTGTTACCACAGGAATATCAAATTCAGTAAAAATTTAGATTTCGTTTGAAATGACATTTTTGCGATATTTTGGTAGATGAGGGCTCTATTCCGTGCCTTTTTGAAAAAAAATGACAATGCCGAAAAAAAAAATTAAAAAAAAAAAACATTAGGGGTTGCGCACGAGCCGAGAAAAAGGTCCACTTTGCCAAAATTAGGGGGGAAATTGCCATAGGTCATCAGGGGTCACCCGTAGGGGGGAAGAATGTATGGCCGACCCCCATTAACTTTTTACCGCCAACATTTTCCCCCAAGACACCCACCCCCTATCTCCTCCCCTTAGGGGGGTCACCATACAAAAATGGAGGTTGCTCAGTATTTTCGAAAAACACCATAGGTCATCAGGGGTCAGCCCTACGGGGGCAAAATATATGACCGACCCCCATTAACTTTTCATCCGCAACATCTTTTCCGAACAAACTTACCCTCTATCTCCACTCCTTGAGGGACTCCCCATACAAAAATAAAAGAAGCTGTAATTGAGTAGTACTACTAAGCACTCTTAATATAATATAGTCAAATTAACATATTTTTGTTCGCTGATGGGTATTTCTTGCGGTAAGAATCGATAACATGTAGTAAATACTGTTTCTCTTCTTCGCCTTGACACAGTATTCTATTATAATCTTGTATCATTTTTACTCCTCTTTCGGCAGTGTCGTTCACAACGCGCAAGTTATTTACAATTCTACGACCTTCTTGATAGTCTGCGCGAGATTTCCAGGTTGCTGGATTTGCAAGAATGAAATCTTGCGATATTCCAAATCGTACAAATAAATTTTTGGTATTATGAGAGACGAAGTTGCTCAAGTTTTTAGCCAAGAATTCCTCATTCACATCTTTGAATTTCACCTCGATTTTTTTAACGCTGGTGCTTTTGATTACGACGCGAGGAGCTGGGGGAACCGGGTCGTCTTCTTCATCTTCTTCACCTTCGTCATTCTCATTTTCTAGCAATGCTTGGGCCATTTTGGCCTTCAACTCATTTGAAACCTTGTCATCGAAAAAGGCAAGGGCTATGTGCTCATCGGCGAGATACCATAGGTGACCGATAAATTTCTTTATCATTACCCGAGATAAATCCTGGTCAACGGACTTGTACTCGACGATGTCCTTCAAAAACTTCCAATCTTGATTCGGCGCCTCAGCTGCTCGAGAAGAACCAAACCATGCCTTGACGTAAAGTCGCACCACAAAAATACAAACGTGTCGAATACCATTCAATTCACATACAGATAAGTGAAAAGTTCTCCGAAACAAAAACATCTTGAGGCTGTAAATGGCTTTTGCCATCCATCGAGCATGGGAAACGGGTCCTGGAGGTCGGAAATGGTAATTCTCAAGTTTTTCACCCAGAAACAAAAGAATTAATTGTAGCATTTCTTTGTAGTCATCGCGAGGGTGTTTCTCCTTCAATTGATCTAAGCAAAACTTCTTTATGCCGACTTGCATTGCCACAGGAATTTTTCTGACGACTTGATCGTCTATCAAGCCAGAATGGAATGGTTTAACCTTTACAGCGTCCCATTCCTGTTTGAAACGGTCAAAGCAAGGAACGCCTGGTGCACTGGTCTTTCCCATTTTTGTCTCAAAAACTTCCCTTAGCACCAGTTCGTATACGTGGTGTCTGCAAGGTAAATATAAGATTTCTCTCTCCAACAGCCGCTCAAGAGCAACTGCGGCTCCGGAGAATGGGCCACTGTTCGTTGATGTCGTGTCGAAAGAAAGTCCTTGTATTCGATGTGTCATATGCCAAGATGCCAACAGTTGATAAACGGCATGTGCTATTCTCCGGCCTTTTCCTTTCCCATCTTCTACTTTGGGAACTCCAAGAAGTTGTTCTTTTTCTCCGTACGAGACAATTACCGGTAGACGGTCCACCTTCTTTGTACCCACAAAATCCAAAAGCATTTTGCCATCCCAATGGACTACGAAGGATTTAGCTGCGACAAGCTGGAGATGAATGAAACGCGTTGAAGAGTAAGAATTCTGAATGAGAGCATATAAATCTATGCGATCTTACTTGTGGATTGTCTTTCACATAACTCAGCATGTTCTCTCGATTTGAACGCCGACATCTCCGAAGCGACGTACGGTTTATTGTGTATTGTTGAGGATCGCGTCCAAATGCTTCTGCCGCCGCTATCATAATGCCGACCGCGTCTCGGTCAGTCACTTTGCACTTGTCCAAAGCTGATAGGACTCGTTCAGTAAAACATTGTTTGTAACCTCTTCTGTCACCAACATTTGACGGGCCAGCTTCAGCCGGGAAGTTTTCGTCCTGTCTCCCATTATCATCGCTTGAATCACTGCTTGAAAATTTAACCACTGCAATTGAACGAATTTCATTTGAATATAAACATTGGACGAACACACAAAGCGCGAAATAGCTTACCGCCTTTAGCGAACCGATCTCTACTAGATTCCGTTGCACGTTTGCGTCGCAACTCTTCTTGTTCTTCGCGCCCAGCTTTTCTTTTCCTCGTTCGAGTATCAGTAGCGTCCACACCTCCCATAGTTCCTGGCCGGCCATCTTCTCTTTGCTTTAGCAGAAACTCAATGTCTTCGGTATTTGTCATTTTCTCAAGGGCGTTGGCGTGTGCGATGTCGAAAAGATTATCCAAGCTATCAGAAAACGTATTCTCTTTTTCTCTAGTGGACTCAGTCTTTCTGTGAGATGACTTTCTTAAAGCATCCCACTCATCGTGCAGCGCAGCTATTTTTCTTGTAACATCTCCTCTGGCTTTCGTCGGAATAGCTGCTTGGCGCCAAAAAATCATCACTGCGTCCGCGACTATAACCGCACTATTTTTCTTCGACATGTTTCGTTTGCGAATGTTGAAGAAATGCATTCTTAGCACTTGCTTCTTCGACGGTAATTTGTTCCCCGTAATATTCATGCTTGGATAACCAATCAAAAAAATATCGTCGAGCGATCTAAGTCGTGTTGTCATCTTAACTTTTAAAAAACGGGAGAAAAATCAATTTACTTTTCGCGGTCGTCGGCACTTGTTGAATGACAACAATCGATGAATGAACTGCTATTTATAACTACTACGTATTTTGCAATATTTTACTGCCAGGTACTGATGAATTGGGGCATCTGCTAAGGGTGCCTATGTACCTGATTCAGCACGTGTGCGTTTCAAATTTTTCAAGACTTTCCAAACAATGACCACTCTTGAATATTGGTGGAATTTCTGTAAAAAAATCAAAAAAAATCAAAAAAAATCTCGATATTGTGCAACTGTAAATACATAGATTTTCAGTATTTTTGTATGGGGAGTCCCTCAAGGAGTGGAGATAGAGGGTAAGTTTGTTCGGAAAAGATGTTGGGGATGAAAAGTTAATGGGGGTCGGTCATATATTTTGCCCCCTAGGGGTGACCCCTGATGACCTATGGTGTTTTTCGAAAATACTGAGCAACCTCCATTTTTGTATGGTGACCCCCCTAAGGGGAGGAGATAGGGGGTGGGTGTCTTGGGGGAAATGTTGGCGGTAAAAAGTTAATGGGGGTCGGCCATACATTCTTCCCCCCTACGGGTGACCCCTGATGACCTATGCCAATTTCCCCCCTAATTTTGGCAAAGTGGACCTTTTTCGCGGCTCGTGCGCAACCCCTAATGTTTTTTTTTTTTAATTTTTTTTTTCGGCATTGTAATTTTTTTTCAAAACGGCACGGAATAGAGCCCTCATCTACCAAAATATCGACACAAGGTCCACCCTAATGTACATTCTATGCAAGTAACACAGAGAGTATGAGTAACATTAATATTTCTATGTAAGTAACCCGGATAGTATGAGTAACATTAATATCCATATTCTACAGATATGTCCTTATGAAAACAGGTGAACCGTTAACAGGTTAGACAATAAATAACTCGAGTTAAAAGGACATTACACTTGTTTTGTTATTCAAACTTATTAAAGTTACGAAAATTTTCAACTTTACGGGTGTTTTCAAATTTATGCTGTTGCTATAGTTGGGAAAAAGGAAATGAAATTATCATACGCTCTAGTGACCCAATATATGCAGAGTGTGTAGAGTCTAACCATACTACGAAACAATTTCATTTCAGTGACCAATTGTGTACACGTTAATGTAAGGTCTCTCTATTAGGTGCCACGTTTTGAAAATTTATGTGCAATTTAAAATTAAAAGAAAAGTTTAGGTTTTGCTTGTGCCCCATCCCACTTGGCTCCTTGTGGCAACTACAAAAAGAAAAGTTTTTAATTTTATGCACAGATGTGTGAAAAACAATAGCAATTACTTTAGTTACCATCTATATTAGATAAAATCTGAAGGAATATAAAAAAAAAATTGCAAAAGCAGTCGTCTGTATTTGGATGAATCTTAGGATGCCTCGATTTTTGTGTTTGCTGGCATTCCTAGGGAAAATTTGCCTATGCTATGGAAACACATATATTTGGTATACACACAATGCAGGGTCGTGTTTTTGGATTTGGTAATTAGTATAGGAATGTTCAGTATTTATATTTTCTAGTGATAAACGTAAGACTCAGTTGTGAGCAGGCAGGCGATTTCTAATATAGAAATTAAAAGTTCTCAGTACGAATATCTACGATTTAAGATTTATTGTATTCCATCGACAATGTAGCACACGGGGCCACGAGGGTCTTCAACAAGTCGCTACAAATCCCTTGCCCACGAATAAAGCCAAAGGAGATGGAAAAGACTCCCTGATTGGCCATAGAATACGCTGATGTAAGGCTGTCACGCCGAAGACTATTTAACATAGCCAAGTCTTCGCGAGCTAAGCAGAACTAAGATAATAACAAAGTCGAGTTAAGGTGATATAAAAATGTAATCAGACGGGGGAAACTCGGGATGCTCTTCTTCTGGCCTGAAGGAGTCTTCTGTGCTGTAGTGGTGATTCACTCAATCTCCTTATGGTCATCCATTTCCCTGGTCACTCACTGATCGAGGAGACATTCTGCTGAATACTTCAGAATTCGACACTAGAATTGGTTCTAAATCCAGGTTGAAGTGGGCTATCGGCGACTACAAAATCGGTGAGTCGCCTTGGCGCGACATATGTAAAGGGTGTCTCAGTAAGAACGAACTTTTTAATTTTAAAATAAAAACATGTATTTGTTGAGATAGTTGTGATTGATAGGTTGATTGATTGTAGATTGACTTGTACAGAAGACATGTTTCGATTAAGTATGGAATAAAATATAAGTCATATATCCCCCATGGCTCTGGTGACAGACCACTACTCTTTTCATGAAATTTTCCATGTCTTTTTCACAGATATGTTGCTGTATCTCAACGATGACTCGTTGGATGTCGGATTTGAGCTCAGAAATTGTTTCTGGGTTCTTCGTATAAACCCGAAATTTCACAAACCTCCAAAGAAAGAAATCACACGGCGTTAAATCGCATGATTTTGGTGGTCAGTTGACATCAGAATTTCTTGAAATAATTTGTTCTGGAAGTCGTTGCTGCAATTAATCGATCGTTTTATGGGCGCTGTTGCAGGTGGTGCCGTCTTATTGAAACCACATGCCGTCCAGTTGAGGCCACAAGAACTTCGTTATTCGCTGCGTAGTTTGAACTTTTTGAGAACGATTCGAATGGTTGTTTTCGGGTTGTCCGCGACACTCGTTTACAGTCGAAATGTTTTCAAGAGACCGACCGGTACGTTGACGCACTGGAGCCGTACTGTCCATAACCGACCCAGTTTCTTCAAATCTTTCGGTCACTCTTCGAATGGTTGACACATTGGGTGCACTTTCTCGACTGAAAATAATTCGAAGTTTGCGAGCGGTGTCAGCATAATTTTCCAAGATTTGTAATAAGTTTTCACAATTATAACGCGTTGTTCTTTCGTAAAGTGCTCCATTTTTAATAATCAGCTGCCAAATTTAACAGTCGCCACTTGCAGAAAAAAAATTACACTAAATTTAAAAAGTGCAATCTTGCTGAGACACCCTTTACAATTCTTAGTTCATATATGTTGTTGGTAAATATATTTCCTGGACTCTTTTCCACTCGAAGACTCCCAGACGTCCTTCATCTAGCAAAACAGGTGGAATAAGAGCCTGATATAGCCGGATCGTTGTTTCCAGAAAGAGAGGGCTTAATCCCTGAAAAGCTTACTTGACCTAAAGTGACACCTATTTAGTAGCACATTTATCCGTTTGTCGTTATTATTTTATTTTATATGGCAATTCCTTGGTAATTTATAACGGTAATAGATCACGGTTTGCTCCAACCGAGTGGCATTTAGCGATTCCTTCTCGAAAATATCGCAGTAACTTCTCGCAGAATTCGGTCAATGATATCTATATCATCAGAATTCGGGAGCAGAATGAGGCTTTTGTTTCTGACGGTTTAATTTATCTTAACGGCAAGTTTCCACATGTTCTGACGTCTCACCTAGTAACAAAGGGTGTGGTAAGATCTTTACCAATCTTCACTGAAGATCTGGTGTTCATCAGTGGCATATGGCAGAGGCGTCTCAGCTTAGCAGGGTTATCAGTCTCAGCCGCAGTTTCGTATAATCAACGAAGATATAGTATGTGGAAATTAGCTTTTCCTGTAAATCCCATTTCGATTGTAGAGTTTCCTGGTCCACTTGCACTATGATGAGGTCCAATCAGGTCTGCCAGAATTGGTTTTAGTTTGTCGAACATTACGCTTCAAAGGGTCTTGATGTGTCATTGCATAAAAGGTTTATTCCACTATACTTTAGTTCGCACACGTACTCGGCTTACATTTTTGGACGTACTCGGCTTCTTCTATTTGCTTAATATCCTCGTCTGGATTGGGTTCTTCTCGAAGATGTGCCAAACATACCCTGTAGAAGAGTGACAAGATTTTTACAAAAGTTGGCCCTGAACTATGGCCGTTTGTTCGGATTTTAAGCTATTGATAGAATTTATTTTAAATTATTTCTGTAGATTTCAACTCTTCACTTCACTTCCACTTCACTTAGATAAGATAGGATTGAGCTTGCGTTTTGTCTGACTGACGCAAGGCAGTGCAACATTCCTTTCACCAGTTGCCACGCGATTTGTTCAGAGAACCGTACAATGATTTGTCTAGGAGAGGGTTTTCGTAATCAAGCACTATCTCTGCAGCAGATTGTATAGAGTGGGAAGTGTGGTTCCACTGTGCTTCAGAACCGTTGGGAGAGGGTGAATTCAGTGCTAGTAATTTCTCAGTCTATATGAGTAGGCTGAGGCTACATATGGTAGGTGCAGCTCTCTGAAATTCAGCTTGCTGTATGTCTGGTGTCTTATGGTTTTCGATATCCTGAACCCTGTGAGTTTCCTTGCTGCAATGATGAAATGTTCCGAATTTTAATTCGAGACCTGGTTCACATGTAAATGCACTTTGCTGGAAAAATGATTGCAATCCATAATCTAGTGATCAATTTGGTGCCTTGGTTTTTGACAAGTCGTGATGCTGGAATCTTCTACCAGTGACAACCACTTTTTTGCTGTGCCAAAATCCATCAGCTTCATTCCTTTATCGAAAATGCTGACATGTACACTTGTCTTAATGACGGTTGATTGAAATACATAAATTTGCACTTCCAATTTAAAGATTAAAATCACCTCGAAGACAATAATTTTTCATTGCGCTAAAATGGCGTAGCCTGGGCACCGGTTAAAGGTTAATTCAAGTACACAAATTTCTGAAATGAAGAACTATTTTGCATTTACACGGATATTGGATGTATGTTCACTAATGCGATTCAACCTAGAAATAAAATATCGGAGCCTTTTAACAACTAATGGGTGATTCCTTTACATGTAGTTTTTCTAACAATTAAATCGGGTAATCTTTATTATCATATAAAATTACATTCCTTTACATTTATTTTGTAACGGGTCTCTACTTCAAATGTTGACCATAACTTCGTTTAATATGGTCCATTCTGGGATTCCTCTTATCAATGACGCGTTCAAACATTTCGAGTGGTATTTGGCGAATGGCGTGAAGTTGGCTTCGACAGCTTATCCATGTCGACATTGGACTTTATGCAGGACCAACTGGAAAGGTATAGAGTTCAAATAGACACGATTTAAGCGGTCAATTCACCGATCAGACAACTCAAGTTGTTGTGTCGCAAGTTCCACCATAAAGGGCACTATTCGCTGTTAATTTTTTCCGAAATATGGACGGATAAACTGGACCAAATCGACGATTTTCTGGATGTAATTACTTTTTCTGAAAGTCTTCGGGGTGCTCTTTGGTCCAAACATGGTTACATTCATTTTTGACGTAACTGCGTCCAGAAATGGGCCTCACCGCTGTACAAAATTTTTGTCGAAACCAGTGGATCTTCTGCTCCCTTTACAGGATTATAAGACTTTAACGGTGACGATTCGGAAGTTCGAATCGATTCATCACCTACATCGCTTTAAGTCTCAGCTACCGGCACTATACTTTATTCACTACTTGTCAGATGTGGTTCATTTGTTCGCGCAATAAGCAGAAATTTAAAGTGGGTATAACATTTTGCGATGATGTGGCGAATTTTAAATCGATCGAATTTCGAAGGCTGTGGAGAAAGAAAGCCGCTTGTCAGATAGGAAATCTGGTATGCATAAAATGTATCAATATTTGGCTGTGTTTCAAACACATATAAAACTTAATTCGTTTGAAAAGAAATTCCTCCAGTATCGATCAAAATGTGGTGACACCTTTTTTCCAAAAGCGCTCAAATTTAAGTGTTTTAGATTAAGTTTTCACTTCCAAAAAATAATGGATTTGAAAGATTTGGGCCTATAGAAGCCAAACATATTGCAGCACCTTAGCTCTATCCTTGTCAAATTTCCTCTTGATCGGACGAGCCGTTTAGAAACGGCCAAATTATTTAAATGTTTTTTCGAGAAATTCCCTACTATATGATGAGTACTGAAGTGCTTATTACGACACAATACCGATGGCTGATATTCTCATTCTCAGAGTATTTTTACAAAAACTTATCATGACGAGCACATAGTCTGAGTTTACACATGCAACTTTAAGTTTGCAACTTTGAAAAACTCTGCTGCAGCTCTTTACGATTCTCTTTTGAAGTTGCAATATGTGTTTACACGTGCAACTTGTCCGCGTTTGAAATTGTGAAAATCTTGTGTTCAATGTTGTTACTTCTGACATTTGTACATCATTTTTCTGTATACAGACTAAAAGTCTTGTGTGTGTGTGCTGCACACACACAATAAATTTAGTGATGGCTTCTTTGGACCATTTTGTTGACGTTTTTATTATTTTATCAGATCACTTTTAGGTTTCTAATTTAGTGTTTGGTTTTTAGCTAATTAGTTCAAATTGTTAATTTAATTCAAATAAAAACAAAAGTTTTTTATCTCACTCGCTGTTTTTTCCCGCAACTACAGATGCAAAAAACCGCGAAACGCCGATGGTAAATAATGAGATAAAAAACTTTTGTTTTCATTTGCATTAAACACATTTTTATTTCTTTAGACGGAGTTACACTTTTTTTTTAACAAATTACTTCGGCTTCGCTACACTTTATTACAAATCACTATTTTATTTTATTTATTTATTCACACCGCGTCGTTGTATCAACCATAAAAAGAAACAACTTTTAAAGAAAAACGTCAAATTATTCTACAGCCAACTTCACTGCGAAAGAAAACAAAACGGAGTTGCAAAGCACTTGCTACTTTTTTCCCCCTCCGTTCTTCTCACCTCTCTCTCCTAAAAACTCAAGAACGTCGGCAGAGTTTTTCAAAGTTGCAGACCTAAAGTTGCATGTGTAAACACAGACATACTGAACAATTGTCTAGGGTGGCATATTTGAAATGCAATTTTCATCACATTTGTCTTCTATTTGATATGAAAATTCCTTCCAATGGTAAGGAAATCGAAAAATCTTATTATAAGGAATAATTTCAAATCGAATCATACAGAATGGTAACAAATATTATTGAAAAAGCATTTGCAAAATATAAGGGAAGTTCTGAAATTTGTGACAAATTTTTAAATATGTGATGAAAACGTTCTCTACAATTAGGTTTTCACAGTGACGCAGTCAAAAGTAATGTCTCTCAAGCTTTGAAAGATATATTATAAATTATACGTTCGGTGTGACACGTCGTTTGAAAATAAAATTCACAAAAAACAAATTCATAGAGTTTGATATTTAGTTTACCTAATAACTACTTTGACGTAGTGCCAAATTTGCGTCTTAGCTACACTCGATTATGTCCCAAAAAATTAGAAAAATGAGGCACATTAATAACTACGACTGCACACATATGTATGCTAATGCGATTGTGTATCCATAACATGTGATTTCTTGAAAAGTTTAACGGAAGGGTATGAGTTTATGGCAAAAGCAATATACAGCTTTACGCAGAATTGCACAGCTAATTTATAATATATTTTGTTTAGAAAACTTTACCTAAAATTTTTTTATTTTCAGATTTACTATTTGAATAGAGTTTTAAATACTTTTTCTAATAGCAACTAATTTCTGTAACTTTTGTTTTTGATTTCAGGTAAACAACCCGAGAATTTGCGTAATTTCCATATGGTTTGTAGTAAGTAGCTTAACCTTTAACAACTTCTGAATTCTATGAAAACTAACGAAAAAAAAAGATTAAATATGATAACTTTATTTTTTAATAATAACTTAAACTTTTAACAGATGATCAGAGTTCCTGTTAGTTTTTGGTCGTATAAACGCCAATACTTACATAAGTTTCTCTGTTACGCGGAGAACACTTTTAAGAGACATTTTCATTTATACTTCCGTCGCGGATTTATTATGGCAAAACTAACGTTTTTAAAACACCTTCGAAATTGCGGAAAAATAGATTTTTTGATGTGTAAACATCTATACGCTGGGGGTAAAAATCTTTTTCACAATACAATCACAAATTTAGAGTAAGATGTGCGATGGAATCGTTAACCAATCGTAAAGCGTTATCAAATCGGTGTGAGCTATGTATGAGTGTATTAGTGTAATCATACGCTGCATACAATATACTCAGCACCATCTAGTGTGCAGTAGTAGCGTCTAGAGGCTAGCGCGAGATGAATTGATTGAGTTGTGATTTGTGTTCGACGGCAATGTTATGTTCGATTCAAGTAAATCAATCCAACGTATTCGAACATGAATCGTTTTACTTGAGTGTTGCATGGTACATACGACCACTCATCCAAGGCTGTATGGATGACGTTTTGTCGCACACACTGAATTTATGTTATTCTAACGTTTGATTTGTGTGCGCACGATTGTAATTAAAAAAAGGGAAAATGGAGAATATTGATGTTTAAATTATCGCAATTAATTATTTTTCACTTGTTTTCTTAAAATATGTACATTTTCTTTAAAAAAGTATTTTTACTTAACAAAAGTACTTTTTCTTAAAAATTATCTTTTCTTAAAAAACATTCCTATTCCTAAATAATCAGCTTTTTATAAAAAAAGTAAATTTTCTTCAAAAATTACCTTTTCCTTACTTAATTGTTTCTTTTTTTATTTTTGAAATGAATTCCTTTTTTATGTTGCTAAAGTAAATCAACATACATAGATTGCTGGTAGTACAACACGTATCACAACACAGTTCAACCCATAGTGTAATAACATAAGTGGAAGCATAAGCCCAGCTGATCAGGCATTTTGTTATTGGGTTGTTTCTTTTTATCATTCTTTGTTTACGTAGTACACTCGAAGTGTCAAACTTGTCTCATCATTTGTTTTGATTCTTATTGTTCGTTATTAAACGTTAGAAAAGTGTTGTGCAAATTAAATTGAAATATAAATATAATTGTAAATTGTATAATTTCTGCCTATTACTTTTTTTTAATACATGTAATTCTATGCATGTAATTATTTACTTTGGCGTTTTTCTTTTGCCTCTTCTTCGTATATAAAATGATTTTGACATATCGAGTGTATTGTCATAACAATAGTACAACAAAATTCTGTCAAAATCGTTTCATATTATAACAACACGCCACGCGTCGACTTATATTATTAGACTATGGTTCAACCCAATCATTGGGTAGTAATAGCATCGTATGACTCGACGGTTGCGTCGCAATGACTACTATGAGTGGGTTTACGTGTAGACATGGCATGGCTCGAACCGCTGCTGGCGTCGGCCTTACACACACAGCATAACATTTTGCACGATGAATTAAATGAACCGAAACATGCACTTGTGCTAGCCCTTAGTAGCGACTAATTTTCACTAATTGTCGTACATTATGTTATCGTAGGCAAATGAAAACAACAAATAAAATGAATACAAAAACATTTAATTTTAACAACTTTTAAAAGGATTTTTTGCACTTTTAATAAGAAATTTACTAAAACAAAGCAAAATAAGGAAAACTAAAAACTAAACTTGTCAAATATAAGGAAAACTAAAAACTAAAAGTTTTCTTCATCTTTTAGATTGTCATTCCTACTTAACAGCTGCATATAAGCACCATCTAGTGTGAAATATTAGCTACTAATTTTCGAAAACCATTGCTGTAAAATAACATTACATTTCAGTAAACAGCTGATTAATAACTTGTCAACCGCAACAAATACAAAATAATAAAATATTTTACAAAACACCAAAACAATTATAACTCAGAATATAAAACAACACAAAGTGTATCAAAGCTGAATGGAGGTAATGTTAATTCTAATAAAATTTCTATTAGATTCCAATATAAATTAAGATTATAACTTATCTTCATTACGTACTGTTGCCTTACACTGAAGCTGGTGCACGACAATTGGGTAACAATCTCCATCTCATGCCAATTATTATGGGTGTAGATTTTAATACAAATTGTGCAAACCCACAGTCGCAAGCTTTATCAAAATTTTTATTTGACGTTTTCCACTTGCATATGAGTAATTCTCCACAAACCCCCACAACTAACAATTCCACTACTATAGATGCAGTTTTCCATAGATTTTTAAATACAATCGAGTCAAAAATTTATATATCTTATTTTAGTTACCGTAAGCCAATATTAACTATTTGTACTTAAGGCATTAACCATAGATGGGCACTTTGCAGTACTACTACAATTTCAGTAAAAATAATTCTTTAACTAGTAAATTTTTACTGATTACTAAAATTTTTTTCAGCAATTTTTATAAAGTGCCTACATGATTACGATGAGGTGCATTGAATTTTCAGTAATCAGTAATTCCCGATTACTGATTATTATGAATACGGCCCTATGATTTGACTGGTAATGCAAATTAAATTTCATTATCAGTAAAAATTTACTGAATTTTTTCAGTAATCAGTAAATTTACTGCTTACTGTAATTTTAAATGCAGTACATATATACTGCAGTGTGCCCATTTACTAACCAAATAAGTTAAATAAAACAAACAAAAACCAGCAAATTCCTATGTATTTACAATATTGAAAGTTTTGATACTTTTAATTGATTAATTAAAAAAACATATACTAAAAGCATAAGTACTTCCAACTTCATTACTAGATGTTTACACATCTCCCCTGTGATCGGACTCACATTAATTTTTTTTTGTTGAATGTTTCTCAATGTAAAAAATAAACAAAACGATTTTTGTCGTAAGTTCAAAAATGAGCTAATTATTGGGCTATAAAGAGTTACGAGTAATTATAAATTTTACGTAAAATCTTAAGTATGTATACTAAAGTAGGTTACGTAATTTTTTACCTTTTTTTGAATATCATAATGCTTTCGCAATATGATATAAGGCATACAAAATATCAATAACTGCGTCTTTACTATTTTGATATTGCAAACAAAACCTTCTGTATCAAATGCAACTACTTTTACTCAAACCTGATTTTTCATTTTAAATATATCATGTGGCTGTTCTTAGTTAAGTTTGGTACACTGACTACGAATCTGTTGTTCGATCAGTTTTGGAGATATGGAGATTAAAACAATTGGTTTGAGCAAAAAGTTAATTTTTTGTGGTTTTTAAAATTTTGGTTTGGTACGCTCATTATGAATCTGCTGTTCGATCAACAGTTGGTCATTCCGTTTCCGACAACAGTTTTGCTCAAGCTCTACATTAAAATCACAATATCTGGAAAATTAAATGACTATTCATTGCGTGAACAACAGATTCGTAATCAGCGTACCAAACCTAACTAAGAACCGCCAATTGTAAAATTCAAATCGAAAAAAAAATTCTGAAATATTAAAATCCAAAAAAAATTTTACTTTTGCTCAAACCAATTTGAGCCATGCTGGTTAGCAAAAACTAAATTTATTTAGTAAAATACTATTTCGATATGAGCATTCGGTAGCGATAACATCACTGATAAATTACCGTGAAATAACTCCCAAATTAAATAACTCGCAATGAAATGAAAAATACAATAAGTGCCAACTTTAAAAAATATCCCTCAATGAAAAAAGTTACAACAAAAATTAAATAACTCCCAATTCGCAACTATCAAATAAATCTTAATGAAATAAATCCCAATCAAAATGAAAAAAGTCCCAATCAAAAAATGGCAAATAATAATAAAAGACATAACAATTAATAAAAAGTAGAACTATTTAGGCACAAATTGTTTATCGATCTAATATACTTCTTTCGGTTAATTTATATGAACTTTTTACATACTTCTACATTATTTTTGTTTGTGTAACTTCAAAAATTTTAAAAAAGGCGGGAAAACTTTTTTCAATCATTTTTATATTGTCAAATTTTTTCGTTATTTTTATTTGGGTTTGGATATTTATTAATTGATTATATCTCCTGATGATGCTACACAACGGAGTAGCGAAATATCGAGAAAAATAAATCCAAAAAAAAAGAAAAATTTTACCACAAGCTCGGAAAATATAGATTATTTATTGGTAACAAAAAGGTTGAACATCGAAATACAAATAATAACAATAAGTTTGTTGCATTTTGTTGAATTTTTATTTTAAGATAAATGAAACTCCGAATCTCGTAATTATATAAAGAAGAGAAGCTCGGCAGAAGCGGAGAGCGTTTCCGCGGCCGGTGTGCCCACCGCTGACACCGACGCCCCCTCGAGTTCATCTTGTCTTCAGTTTAGTTCAACATAATATTCAATATAAACTGGCAAACTTTAAAAATTGATTTTTTTCTGTCACACCAAAATTTTTAAAAATATTGGAACGAAGTTCCATGTCACACCTTGCGGCATGGGGGCTAAATGAAAAAAAAAAAACAACATTTGTTTTAACACTATTATGCTACATCCCACTATTATCAACTATATTGTTTACTTTTGTTTTACTTTTGTTTGTGTCTATATTGACTAGGTGTCTCACATATGTGGAGAAATTTCTTGTTTACTGGGAAGTTTTCTAGGTGGAGCCAGTAACCATTATTTAGTATTTATATTGTAGTTTTGAACCTAATAAAAATCTGTTTTGCTCTTGTAGTGAACGGTTGTGTTTTACTGAGGTCTCCTTATCAAGGAATTTTTTGGTGAATAGTTTATATAATTTTTCAGTTTCTAAACTCTATCATTGATATTAAAATATACCGCGAAATCGTTGAACATTAATTCGTCGTTGGGACTAAAAACAAATCGATAAACAAACCTAAAATCTAAAATTTGCATCTAATAGTGCATTTTTTTTGTCTGGTAAAAATAGCAAATAACCTAAGCACAAACACAAGAATAATCAATAACAAAAACAATAATATATCGGGCAGTAAAATCAACATTATAGTTGGAAATATGAGCGCCAGCACTTTATCAAAACGTTCGAGGAAGACTGCGTCACTACACTCATCGGATCCATCAACACCGACAATGCCGATACAACAGCAACAGCTTGAGTACGATTATAATGCTCAGTGCTCTCATTGTGATGAAAACCCATGTTCGGCACCTAAGAGAACCAGAGCTGCGGCATCTAGACAATCACTTTTTGACAATTTCTCTTCTTCTCACAAAATTACAAACTCATCGTCACGTCTAAGGCAGCGCATAGATGAGCAACTTCATAAACAAAGCGACCACCTATACAACCGTATAAAATCATTGTTAAGGGCACCTTAGACCAGCGGATTGTCGGGCCGACTTTTCCGCTTTCTCAAAAGTCGACCCGACTCATCTCCCAGTGTAAGGTGAAGTCGGGCAGTCTGCCGACTAGTCGGGCAAAAATCAAAACTAGTTTGATTTTCAGAAAGTCGGCTGTAAAGTCGGCTAGTGTAAGGCGAAACAATGCCCGATACAAAGTCGGCCAGACAAATAGTCGGCCGACTGGTCCGCAGGTCTAAGGTGCCCTTTACTGGAGTTCGAAAATCGCTTAATTAATGAATACAATTAGAGAGTTTGCGATGTAAGAGAAGAGTTGGTTGATGTCTCAGAAAGGTTGTCCAAACGTGAAAAAGTTGCGGACGAGGTAACGGACCTTAATGCTGAAGTAACGGAGTTGAAAATACAAGCATTAAGCCAGGAAAATTCGATTATTGCTTGCGATTTGCGCCTTAAGCTTGAACGATCGGCTTGAGTTTGAAGACATTTTTCTCGTGTATGGCGTTGCTCTTCAAGCTCGTGAATGGGGTCGATTGCAAGCAAATTAGTCATTTATCTTTAGTCGTGAATGTGTTAACACGTGCGGGTGAAAATAACAATGGCTTGTGTCAATAAAAAATTTTTAGAAGCAGTAATAGAAATGTTCCATAGCGAACCGTCACTTTGGAAAACTAACAGTGATAGCTATAAAAACAAAGTAGAGAAAAACAAAGCATGGAACAACCTTCTTACGAAATTTAAAGAAGTTGATTTAAACCAGGTAGAAGCTGTTCATTCGGAGAAAATTTTTATAGTCCTCTGGAGCAAACACCTTAATTTCTTTTAATATATGTGTATGACATTTGGTATACCTCCTACACAACCACTCTTTCATCCACAGGCTTGCGCAGTCGACGTTATGGTGACACACTAATACCTCAGCTACTTCGTACAAAGCATGTGTAATGTTGTGTGTTTGGCTGTTTCGTTGCTGTTGATATGGCAAACATCCCAATAAGCACATCGGATCCGAATCGGCTCCGGATCGGATCCGACTTCTCTGAATTGATTTCGAGATCGGGTCCGATCTCGATTCGAGATCGGATACTAAAGCGGCCGCAATTCCTCCTTCGATCTCGAAACGAGAAATGTGTCCGATCTCGAAATGACGTCGGATCCGATCTCGAAATCGAGAAAGGACCCGATCTCGGAACGAAAATGGATCCGATGTGTAAATCATATCGGATTCAGTCTCGAAATAATTTCGGATTAAAATTTGTACCGGAAAATGAAAACGCAAACAAAATCAATGTGAAGAATTTCTAAGTATAAACATGTAAATTTTTTATAAATTTATTTTGGAGTGTATTTGCTTCTCTTAGTGGATCTTTGGCATACTGGAAGTATTTTTTACAATAAATATTCATTATTTACAATGAATGTTCCTGGTTACTTAAATGGAATCAGCAAAAAGCGAAAACCGACGCGTCGGGCAAAAACCGGATCCGCGAAAGAGGAATCCGATGAGTCGGACTCAAACCTGATCCGAATCGGATCAGAGAAAGCGAAAACCGATATTCCAGACTCAAACCGGATCCAAATCGGATCAGAGAAAACGAAATCCGGTGTTCCGTACTCAACCCGGATCCGAATCGAATCAGAGAAAACGAAATCCTATGTTCCGGACTCAAACCGGAACCGAAATCGGATCAGCGTAAGCGGAATCCGACGCGTCGGGCTCAAATTGGATCCGACTCGGATCAGCCTAAGCGGAATCCGACGCGTCGGGCTCAAATCGAATCGGATCCGAGTCCGACTTTGTGCTTATTGGGATGTGGTTATATGACACACGTATACGTCAGCTACTTCGGACAAAGTATGTGTGATGTTGTGTGTTTGGTTGTTTCGTTGTTGTTGCTATGGCCAAACAACGCGAGTCATTTGATGTTCAGCGTTGCCCGGTGTATACAAAAACAAGTAGAAACGGTGTTAAGTTCGGTCGGGCCGAAGCTTATATACCCTCCACCATGACAATTTACACTCACACTCACCACTCTTTGCATGCCCTTAACAGTTTTTCTTTTAGGTACCCCCCTACACCCGCCACTCAAACAAACACTCCACGACACAGTAAGCACAAATAAATCACCAACGTATCAGTTGTAGTAGTAGTAGTTGTTGTTGTTGTTGGTGTTGTTGTTTTTATTTCTATTTATAATTGTTTTCTCACACTTTTCGATCTTTGCATTCTCTTAACAGTGTGTCTTTTAGGTACACCCCGACCACTCACACAAGTACTCATCGACTCCATAAGCATTGGAGTATATTTATTTTAAGTGTGCACATGTAGTTACATATGTACATTACTTTAAAATGTATTGAAAAATTCTATATTTTCAGAGGTTGATTTAGTGCCTATATGGCACTAAACTATTATTTTCAATAAACTATTATTTTTTATTTTCCAATGTAACATTTACTAATGTGTTCATAGAAATCGAACAGGTACTGTAGCAAAAAGGTGTTAACACATCATCCGTGAGTTCGAACACTCATTGATTTTTTTTATTTGAAAGTAAAATCCTTCCGGTTAATAATGGAAAATAATTTCATTCAAATGGCTGCCTCGGCTGGCCATGGAGTAGCCTACACGATCGGTTCGATTGTGTGCAGCTGTATTTCACAAATGGCTCCTCGAATATTGGCCTTTAAAGCGTCAATTGGCTCTGGCTTGTCGGCGTAACACTTATCTTTGAGGGCACCCCACAAATAATAGTCCAACGGTGACAAATCGTAGCTCCGAGGTGGCCAAACGACAAACGACAATGCGATCTTCAAAAACAGGGCGCAAAACATCGAGTGTAGCTTCGGCTGTGGGGCACGTAGCGCCGTCCTGTTGAATCCAAATGTTGCCAATATCCGCCTCTTCAATGTTTGTGAACAAAAATTCGTTCAACATGGTCCGATAACGATCGCCATTGACTGTAACGGCCACTCCTTGCTCATTTTCGAAGAAAAATGGACCAATTATGCCTCTGGACCAAAATCCGCACCAAACAGTGACTCAATTTGGGAGCATCGGCTTTTCAATGTATGCGTGCGGGTTTTCTGTGCAACAAATGCGACAATTTTGCTTGTTTACATACCCACCAAGATCAAAATGAGCTTCATCTGAAAAGATGAATGCAAAACGGCATCTGCAACATTACCATGATTTTCAAAGTAATGTCGTAATATTTCCCAGCGTTGTTCAAGCGTATACACAACCATATTCGTTCAGCGGAAGGATACAACTAATTATCTGGCAAATCAGACATGAGCTAAGTGTTACCATTCACGAAATAAGCACTAGTTGAAAAAAAAAACGTTAGATGGCGGACCCTTTATTAGAAGTGCGATACCATCGTCCGCCTGTTTATTTTTCGTCTTGCGTCACCAACGTAAACAACTGGAATGAAGTTTTTGCGTTCGGCTTGTCGTGTATGGCCAACGATATTCAAGCCGATTGAACAAGCATGCTTGTCGTGTATGCCTAGCTTTTGCGGTATTCGGTACGATCAGAGTGAACATTTAGAGGATCTTTTTGATCAAATGTGTAAGGAGATAAACATATCAACTCCTAAATTGAAAACTATATACCGGCTACACAACAGGAACAATACCAAAAAACAAATTTCTTCGGATGCTGTCATTATAGCAAAGATGATGACCTTATGACAAAAACTTTGTTTTACAAAATCTTGCCGTATATAAGAAAAAGCACAACAACACCTTGTCATTGGATATGTTAGGATTTAATTCAAAATCAACATTCTATATCCACGAGAATTAGTCGAACACCAACTACTCAATTTTTCAAAAGCCGATTCGACTGAAAAAGAACAAGTTTCTCTACTCGGCCTACACTTATAAAGGACTTGTTTTTCTCAAACGTGTTGCCAGCGATGAACCAATTTGCATTGAGCACATTGATATTCTGGTTCGATTTCGCCAGGAAGTGAATGAAAACCTACAACACCGCTCGTATTCAACTGATATTCCTATTTAAATCTAACAAGTCGTTTTCTAATCTATACTTTATTATAAAATTACTCAAACTATATTTTCACTTAATCTTTATTTATATTTCAACATCGAGCACATCCCTATTGTTAGAATTTAATAGTCGTTTAAAATATTCTAAAATACAGTTCCTTTATTTATTTAGCTGAAAATTTTATCAAAACATAGAGATTGATTGAAGATTCGTCATATCGATGCACAAAGTTTAAATAATAAATTCGATGAATTTAGATTCACGTTCCAAAATTCCTGCGTTGATATCATTTGCGTTTCAGAGACGTGGTTTAATGTTGATGTACCTGATTCTCTGGTATGTCTTAATGGATATATTCTTTATAGGGCTGATAGGGAACGTGTCGGCGGAGGTGTTGCTATCTACTTGAACAACAGGCTTGATTCGACAATTTGCAGCAAATCGGGAATTAATGATTCGATTCAATATATTTTAATTGAAATTTGTTCATATAATAGGAAATTGCTTGTTGGCTGCGTTTATACGTAGACCAAACAAAAGTGTTAATCTTGTCGAATTTTTAAATATTCTGGAAACATTTACTTTCACTTACGAGGACATTATAATCTCTGGTGATTTTAACTCCAATCTGCTAACTGAATCCCATCTTACGGATATCATGTTATCGCTAGGCCTACTTCCGACAAATACCTCAATTCCTACACACTACACACAAAGCAACAGTACTCTCTTAGATGTATTATTTCTATCAAACCCATCAAATGCTATGTTGTATGAACAATTGTCAGCCTCGTGTTTCTCTTAACATGATTGATTTTTCCCGCGTTTAACTTTCGCTTCCAGAAGTCTGACCATACATACACATACAGAGATTACAAGAATATGAATTATATTCTGTTGGAGGAAAAATTTTATGAAATAGATTGGGATCAGATTTACAATATACTTTTAGTCGACGACCAGTTACCATTTCTGCATGACAATATTTTAGCCCTCTACAATACCACAGTCCCTATCAAGACACAATTTGTAAAGTCGAATTCCAGACCATGGTTCTCAAATATAATTAAATATGCAATAATTTGAAGAGATATAGCGTACTACAGATGGAGACGTTTTAAAACTCCTGTCCTTCGTGATGACTTTCGTGCTGCTGGGAGAGATGTCAATAAGAAGATCCGTACTGCGAAATCTGATTACTACTCGAAAAAGTTCAGCTTCGCTATAGACTCAGGACAAAAATGGAAAATTATACGTGAAATTGGGATTGGCAAAGGCAAGCGAAGCAAAAACTGTAATAATGATAAGAACACACTCAATGATAAATTCACCAATATCCCCTCAATTCCAATTTCTAGAAACTTTTACGACTTTCAGAACAGAATCGATAACAATGCATACCACTTTGAATTTAGCTGCGTCGATCAGACAGAAGTTTACACCTGTATTTCTCTGTTCAAATCAAATGGCACTGGATGTGATGACATGGATCCCAGGTTTTTAAGATTGATGTCTCCGTTTATTCTTCCGCACATTACACACCTTTTTAATCGAATAATTTTCACCAGCACTTTTCCAACTATATGGAAACATGCAAAAATTTTACCTATTCTTAAATCGGGTAATGAATACAGACCAATTGCCCTTCTTTCCTTTCTTTCTAAAGTTCTTGAAAAGATACTCCATAGGCAAATACACACATATATTTCTTCAAACTCGTTGATATACGAAAAACAGTCAGGATTTCGCCCCAACTATTGCTGCATCAGTGCAGTAATTGAGTTCTCAGACAATATAAGGTGTAATTTGGGAGACCGTAATATTTCTTTTTTAATTCTGTTAGACCTCTCCAACGCCTTCGACACAGTTGACCACCTTACGCTGTGTGGAAAACTTAAACACCAATTTGAATTTTCCACCACATCGGTCAAGCTAATCCAGTCGTATCTTACTGGTCGTTCACAATCGGTTCACACCACTACTTCTATATCTACTGCGCTACCAGTAATGCAAGGAGTTCCTCAGGGATCCATACTGGGACCCCTGTTGTTTTCTTTGTGCATAAATGGTCTTCCCCGACACCTACTTAACTGTAGAGTACACATGTATGCTGACGATGTATAACTAAACTTAAGCAGTCCACTATATTCTATTGACGAATCCATTACAGGTTGAATATTGATCTAAACGGTCCGCCATCTACCGTTTTTTTTTCAACTAGTGCTTATTTCGTGAATCGTAACACTTAGCTCATGTCTGATTTGACAGATAATTAGTTTTATCCTTCCGCTGAACGAATATGGTTGTGTATACGCTTGAACAACGCTGGGAAATATTGCGACATTACTTTGAAAATCATGGTAATGTTGCAGAATGTGTGCGAAAATTGCGTACAGATTTTGGAAGAATAGAAGCACCGTCAGCTCCGTGTGTTCGTTATCTTGTGAAAAAAGTGAAAGAAACTGGCATCCTCATCGATAAACCAAAGCGTGAAAAGCCCAAAATAGCGCGTACACCCGAGAATATTGCCTCTGCGGCTGAAAGTGTGCGTGAAGCGCCATCAACATCAATTCACCGTCGTTATCAACAATTGAACATTTCGAAGACATCATGAAGACAAATTTTGCATAAAGACCTTGGTATGACGCCATACAAAGTCCAATTGGTTCAGGAGTTCAAGCCAACTGACCATCCAATGCGTTTTCGCTTCGCTAAGTGGGCCTGCGATCGACTTACAGAAGATGCCGATCTTGCCAAAAAAATCATCTTTTCAGATGAAGCTCATTTTGATCTTGGCGGGTATGTAAACAAGCAAAATTGTCGCATTTGGGGCACAGAAAACCCGCACGCATACATTGAAAAGCCGATGCACCCAAAACGGGTCACTGTTTGGTGCGGATTTTGGTACAGAGACATAATTGGGTAATTTTTCTTCGAAAATGAGCAAAAAGTGGCCGTTACAGTCAATGGCGATCGTTATCGGGCCATGTTGTACGAACTTTTGTTCACAAAATTTGAAGAGGAGGATTTTGGCAACATTTGGCGCTACGTGCCACACAGCTGAAGCTACACTCGATATTTTGCGCCCTGTTTTTGAAGATCGCATTATCAGCCGCAGAGCTGATGTCGTTTGGCCACCTCGGAGCTGCGATTTGACACCGTTGGACTATTATTTGTGGGGTGCCCTCAAAGATAAATGTTACGCCGACAAGCCAGAGACAATTGACGATTTAAAGGACAATATACGTGAAGCCATTGGTGAAATACAGCTGCACACAATCGATAATGTGCTTAAAAGTTGGACTGATCGTGTAGGCTACTGCATGGCCAGCCGAGGCAGCCATTTGAATGAAATTATTCTCCATTATTAACCGGAAGGATTGTACTTTCAAATAAAAAAAGAAATTTGAGAAAATATTCAGTAGTTTTGTTTTTAGCATTTTCCAAAAAAAAAGTTATTTGGCGGACCCGTTGGGATCTCAGGCAAACAATTTAGGGGTAACATTCAATAAAACTTTAACATGGTCCAACCACATTAATATAGTTGCTGGACAAACATATTCAAAGCTTAGAGCCTTATGGTCTACCCAGTCCTTCACGCCTTTTCATATTAGGGTACTGCTGGCAAAATCTTACCTTCTACCTGGATTAGTTTTCGGTTCGACTCAAAAAGTGTTCGTAAACTAAACATTGTATTTAATAATGTCATCAGATACATATACGGATTAAAGAGATTCGACTCCGTATCACGTTTCACAAAGGTTCTTTATGGTGTATCCTTTAAAGCGTTTCACAAAATCACAAAATTGTTTATACTTGTAAGCCAACCTACTTAGTTAATAATCTTCGTTTTACCAGGTCTACTAGAGGAAATATTCTGATACCTATGACTCAGAGGAGTGGTGTTTCTAAATGGCAATTCTTCGTTCATTCAATTCGTCTTTGGAATTCACTGCCACATAACATTCAAATAATCAGCAACGCTTCATTATTTAAAAAACATATTTACGGTCATTTTAAAACCTATGAGAGTTAACCAATTCTTTATTTCTTTACTTTCTCTCGTTCTTCATCTTTATTCGACTTGCAATTCAATTATAATATTTCTGTTTATATTATTATGTTCATATTATATTTAATTTTATACTTACAAGTTTCATTTTATTTTTATTTTTGTTTGGAAAACTCAGATATCACCATTGCTATTAATACTATTACTATCACATTAATATTTTATTTACATACATATTCACTTATTTATTATACTTATTTATTTATTTATTTATTACACAAGTTTTTTTTCCTGTACTTTAATTATAAGATTTAATCTTTTTGTGCAGGAAATCCAAAATAAACAAACTAAACTAAACTAAACTAATATTTATATGTGACCTGCTCCACGAAGGGGGGCCTCTGCGCCGAATTCTTCTGATTCTTATAGGAAAAAACCGATCTTTCAAATGCCGCAAACCGCAAGTTTCTATGTCTTTTAGTTTTTTTACAAATCACATCTAAAAATTAACGTAATTAATTAAAAAAAATTTAAAAATGTGATATAACAGATAATATATATAATATTTGAAATTTAAAAAAAGTTCAATATCAAAGGTACAAAAGTACAAAAATATCAAAATTTTACTCTTCTTTACTCCTAACACACTTTTTTGGTGGTTCTTCTGTATTTTGCTGCTTTTCACCTTAGTTCTGATCAGGTTGAAGGAAGAGTTGCATAACCATGCGCAAAACACGGAAAAACGAAACGGTTTTTTTAAACGCGTTTTTCTCAATAACTTCTTTTCGACGCGGAGGTCCCTTTTCGTGGAGCGGGTCACATATATTGTAGTTTTGAACCTAATAAAAAGTTTATTTAGAAAAGCCAAAATAAAAGAAGTTTAATAAAAGAAAATTTCTTAAAAAATTAAATTTTCTCAAAACTAACCTACTCACATTCTGAAACAAAGTACCTTTTCTTAAAAAAGTAAATTTTCTTACAACAAATTGACTTTTCTTAAAAGACTACCTTTCTTTAAAGATTCCTTTTTTGTGAAACAAAATAACTTTTCTTGAGATAAGTACCTACTCTGAAAAATTTGTCTATTCTGGAAAAAAAGACCACTTCTAAAATGATTCCCATTTCTTAGAAATACCCATTCTTAAAAAAATGTTTTCTTAAAAAAATAAATTTTCTTACAAAAATTCCTGTTCTTAAATGTACTTTTTCTTAAAAATAAAATAATATCAGTTCCTTTATTTTCTTGAGATAAGTAGCCATTCTGAAAATAAGTAAATTTTCTTAAAAAATTACCTTTTCCTAAAGAGAGTACCACTTCTTTAAAAAGTAGCTGTTTTATGAAAAAAAAGTACTTCTTTGAAAAAACTTCATACTCTTATGGCTTTTTCTTACAGAAAGTAGTTCTTCTTAAAAATAGTAAATTTTCTTAAAAAAAAGCAAAGCTAAATAAAAGAAGTACCTCTCTGTAAAAAAAGGGAACTTTTCGGGGAAATATAATTCATATCTGTTCTTACAAAAAGGACCAAAATATATACTTTTTTTTTTTTGAAAAATGCATTATATAAAAAAAAATGTCTTAAAAAAAGTTTATAATTTTACACAAAGTATCTTTTCTTAAAGATTCATTTAAATTATCGAATATTTCAAGGCCGCCTTAGGCATGTTGGAACTAACTAGTACATAATATATAGCGCAACAAACTTCGTTGCAACCGGGTGTCCCCTGACACCTAATGTGTTTGTTTCCATTTTTAAACATATTTGCAACGTAGTTTGGAGTCTTCGGAGATGCTGCAAACACTTTTACGTGCGTTGTTCTTAAAACCGACATGACGTTTAGTTGTGTCTATTGTATTCTCTCAACTGCTAGTTGCGCTATTAGTACTCTATTGTTCCGACCCTTTCAATGCATCTGAGGAAGCTCGGGCATTAGCTACTTCCTTAACATTGTCCCCATTGAACGTTTTCTGTAAGCATCGATGTTAAATCTTAATAGCTGAAATTTGAATGCGGAGAGTTGTGAGTACCATGTGGTGGTCGCTGGCGATGTCAGCCACTCTTTTATTAGGTTAGTCAAAGAGAGAGCTTCGTCTCTTACGGCTTATAAAAATGTGGTCTATTTGATGTTCCACCTTCTGATCTGGAGATACCCCCATGGTGCTATATGTGCTCTGCGATGGGGAAATACAGTGGCACCGATAACCACATTAGTTGTTGTGCAAGTTTGGAGTAACAGTTTGACGTTCTCCGTTAAACGGTCCAATCCATGCATTGTGCTCGCTGAGCTTGCATTTTCTTGTCCTACTTGGACATTGAAGTCGCCCATCATTACGAAAATATCTCCGCAGCGGACAGTCGCCAATACTCTGCCAATATATTCATAGAATTCTTCCTGTATAGAAGTTTCGGCAGTTTCAGTTATAGGCACATCCGATTCCGATCACTTGTTCCAAGTCTGACCATAACGATCCTGTCAGAGTACGTCACCGTTAAGTTGGTTTTATTAGTATTCCTTCTTGTTTCAGTTTCACTAATTAATACAGGTTACGAAGAATGATGCTGGTGTTGGGGCTGCCAACATCGTTACCAGCCATGCTATTTCTGCAACGAAACATTAAATTGAAACAAAATTTAAAATAAATAAAAAAAAATTTAAGCATATTCGGCACAGCCAACATAAACGTCATATTAGGTGCAAATCGGTCTCATTGACAATGTATTTGAACAAGTTTAAGATACAATGTTATCTCACAATTGTCTTCAATTTACCCTTTTATATCGGCATTCAAGATGATATATGAATAAGCTCCCCTCTTACTCCATAGCATACGGGGGTGAGGAAATAATTAAATCTTCAATTGTTTTCATTGATGTATTGAACAGAGTATCTTCTCGAAGTTACCACAACAATATCTCAATCTGACATGTACTAGTTTAGTACAGTAATTAAATAAAAACCACATATTTTTAATTACAGACTCTTCCGGCGATAAAATAAAAATAAAAACAACTTCCATCCAACCGATTACGAATTACAATTAAGGGAACTACAAAAACCCCACACCACATTAAATGAAACAAATAATTTCAATACTTTTTCTGTCGCTGTATTGCACTTCACTTTCTCCTTCGTCCTTCCGTATTTGCAAGGCATAAGGTAGCAAGGCAAAGGAATGTGAGAGGGAGAGCGAGAAAAGCTACGATAAAGCAAGAAGTAAAATGAATTATTGACAATTAATGTGTTAAGTGCTTTTTTAATTATTCTTTTAACAAATGCTTAGTAAATGGCAAATAAATAAATACTTATGCTAACACATACACTCATGTACTTATATACATGCATGTGTACATACCATCTCATACAAACGAATTTTATTAAAATACTCCAGCTCTTACATCTCCTACTTCACACTGGATGGCATTGAATAGTCCTTATCATTGTGCGTGTGTGTTGTACTTATGTATGTATGTATTCCACAGAAAACAGAGTGTATGCAGTTCCTTTCTTCATGTTCTTATTTGATTTGCATGAGTGAGAAAAGAACGAGCACAGTGCATCCGGGTTGGACAAAAAAGGGCACAAACACCATGTTTATTATATTTTTAATCTTTATTATCACCATCTCCAGTTATCATACAGTTAAAAACCTCCCTTTTCCATTACATCCCATTAAGGGATTCGGGAGAGCTTATAGTTTCTACAGAAGCTGATTTGGACCTACAGTTTTACACCGGTTCCGAACGGTATTTTGAGAAGCTTTCTCATGGCTAAGAACTCGATAGTGTCGCCATCACTAAGCGAGGTGGCCGTCGTCGAAAGAAATTTAAGGCCACATCATAAAGTTTAAGCCAACAGAATGTCAGTCTGTCGGAAATTAAAAATAATAACTGTTAGTTGGTTCTAACTAAATATTCTGATGATGGTCCTTAATATGTATGCAGCTACTTCAGACATGCAGGTACAAAAAAATATATATTCCGAAACTGACACCATAAACGCAGAGGTTAGGAATTGGTGACATTTGGGAAACCAGATTTAGTTCGTTGTGATAACACTGGCTTACGAGATTAACCCCAGGGAGAAATTCACCTAGTTTGCTCTGGCCAACTGGAGGGAGCGTACTATCTGATCGTACGCTCCCTCCAGTTGGCCAGAGCTGCAAACGTGCAACGAAGGTGGATTCTCTAGTGGATACTTTCCCTGACTTTACGCCTCGTCGTAGGCCTACCGACGAGACAATGGGCAATCAAAAATTAACACAAACGTTAATACACTGAGCTTGTATAGAGACAGCAAAATCATGGATCTCTTTCAGTTCAACATTGGTCGGATTTGCATTGTGCATACAAAACCTCTACTCCATCTTCCCCTTTATTGCATCACCTTATTAGAGTGTTTTCGCAGGATATACGTATATTTCGCTAGTGGCATATCAACACGTTCCAATTCCTGTGGAACCTATAACGTAGCTCATAGACTTGTCAGCTTATCTACTCTGCAGCTCTTCGGAATGAATCTGTAGTCAAGCACATATAAAAAGTGAATTGCGAACAAGCGAACCATCTCATTGAAATACCTGTGGCAGTCCTTGGTAAATTCAGAACTCAGGCATATTGTTTTCTCGATCTTGGTAGCCGTCTGACTTTCAGAGAATATATTGCCCTCCGTAACTTCTGGACTGTTAACCCTCAGCCAGTACTGGCAAAATCCACTTACCTAAGTGTGTTGAAAAAAGCCCAGAGAATGGCAATTGTATGTATCACGGATGCCCTTCACACAACCCCTACCGAGGGTTTGGGGGTTATCCTTCAACTGTCATCACTAGATTTGCTCGGAAGGTAAATGACTGCAATGTCAAAAATTCGCTAAGGCTTTCCTCGCAATGGATCACCACCAAATATGGTCATGGTCAGATTTTGAGGGATATTCTGTAATCCATAGTAAAAGCCGACTATATATACACCCACTTCAAATTTTAATATAAACTTCCCCACTCATATCCCTGACAGGCAGGACTAGATGGGACGCATACCAGATTATAAAAGGTATTTTGGGTTCTACGCTCATGACTCCAAAGTATATGGCAAGCTAGAGTTTGGAGTCTATTTTGAAAAGCTGGAACTAAGCCTTGCAAAAAGGCTACCAGACCATGATGTTTAGACCAATGTAGTGTCTGTCAGGCAGAAGTAATGGTAATCGGAGAGGCTGCCCTTTGGCTGGGATGAAACATCATCACAGCTTTGAGTATCAATATCTATTCTGAAAGTTAGGCTGCTATAAAATTGCTGTCATCTGTATTCCTGATTTGAAGAACTGCCACAACTGCTGTGCATCTCTAAATAAGATGGCCAGGCGGTTCTAAATTCACCTCACTCTGGAAAAATTGTCTTTTTTAATGTTTGGATGCAAATATAACGTGTTTGTAGCTTGTCGCAAATATAGTATACTTGTATCTAAACACATTGTTTAATACCTACAATACAACATGTTTGGGGCACAATGATTAATAGGTTGTAATATATGTATTTGCGTCCCAAATATGAATTTGTTTGTTGAAAACTGCTGTATACAAAAACGTGACAGACAATAAAGAAACAAAAAGCAGCAGATCTTATATTCAAGAAAACCATTTTGCAAACATGTACATGGTTCCCGCAATCTGTTGCTGCGGCTGATATTTTTCAGCGTGCTTATATGGGTGCCGGATCATAGGAAGATTCCAGGGAATCTCCTTTCTGCATGCAAGGTCTTGCTTGGAACCGAAGCTCTCAGATATGCGAATGGTAGATGGTCTCAGGACACAAATTGCAGCATCATCAGGTAAGTGTGTCAAGTTATGATCCAAATGGTACACTGAACTTGACATCCATTCCTCTCTCTCCACGCTAGCAGCTGTGATCGTTGGACACTGTTTGATAGACAGGCACACGTGTATACTTGGGGTATCAGCAAATGATTACTGCAGAACCTGTGGGGATGAAGAGAAGGAACATAATGTCGAGCATCTAGTATAATACTGCCCCAATGTGTGCCCAAGTAGGAGCAAATATGTAGGAACTGTCTTCAACTGTCCAGGATGTTAAACTAAATTATCTTAGGAGCTTAGTGCAGAGTACTAATTGTTTCGCGAAGGACAAATGTACGTCGCTTCTTCAGTGATATTATATAATATCGGGATCATGTAGCCCCAACGCCCCATAACCAAACCGGCTCAATTTAAATGTACAATGATGGGAACGGAGTATGACGTTTCGTGGTATGACAATGGTTTGTATTAGACTAAGTAGGTCAATAGTGACAGCCACTTGAACAAAGCCTTAAGTAGCATAACCCTCAAACAACCGATCACTTCTCTAGTCGGTGACAAATTCGATCTTATAAACTCTATAAAGAACAGGTAGCCTACGGGATACAGACCTCTCTAGAACTAGATTTGAAATTGATCATTCATTCTACATCAGACTTGTTCCACAAATAGCTTTCCGTAATGGCAATGATAGTTTTTGTGAGGTGTAGTCGACAAATGCGGGAAGTTTCAAAATACAGTCCAACACGACACAGTTTCATCACCGATATTAAGAGTGCTTTATTGTGTTAGGTGCCTTGACCTGATAGCAGCCGAAAACGATAACAGCTTCCATATAAACTCCACAGATAACAGTCCGGGAGGAATCGTCTTTTTTCTACTCTCCCAGCTATTTTGGGTCCTAAATTAACCGTGCTATCCAAAATTGCACGCAGGGATTAGGCACTACCCACATGCACTATTTAAGACCCAATTTAAGTGATATATTCCATGTTGTGTATTTTATACTTTCGGGGAAAACGACCAGCTAGAACTTTCCTGGGTATAGGCCTTTCCGATTTCCACCCACCAATCAGCAAAAGCGCTGTGTACTAGTAGACATTCTCCTTACCACTTATTGCCACGTCCCACCAATCAGCAGCCATTTTTCAACAATACACTGACAGAACTATCTGTTTCAAAATAGATTGTCGCATTTGCAAATTCAGTGGTTGCCACCGAATTGCAGTTGCAACAACTGAACTGAAGTTGCCATGACTTGAGACTCCACAACTGAATAATGTTGAAGGAACCCCTAAAAGGTTACCACAACCTGTAGTGAGGTTGTGGCAACATCTAATTCCGGAATGATGACGCCTAACGTAGACATCATAATCTCAACATTCGGATATTTTTCCTGTGGCAGTATCAAGTTTTGCATTTAGCGCAAGGTTCTACAGAAGTGGAGATAAGAACTATCTGCAAGAACTACCGCGCTATGACGCCTGGTCAGCAATTCATATACTAGCCCTTTAATATCCACGCCCATCTATTCTATAACACCATGGGCCATTATCATAATGTCTCGTTAGAGATAATTAATTGTTATAATATTTAAATTCCATACAAACCTTCCATAATGAGGGTATACGTGGTATAATTGAATGCATCCACACTGCAGGATTAGCAGCATACGATTTTTATATGCATCCCACAGGTTCCTGCTGTTCCTGCAGATCTGACGTTCCAGTACCAAATAATAATCTTACATCTATCAGACGACCCAAAGCCTCACTTAGGAATTTTCCCCTTCAGGATTCTTCTTAGATACAAATTTCAAAATCATTTCGCCGGGCTCTTGATTCTTTTCTTTACCCACTGAATGGAAAAACTTCGTCACAGGAATAGAAATGTTCGTCGCGAAGCTGAGGTTGTCACGGAAATGAATTTGTTTCATTGGAACAATAAATTTGTTCCATTGCTGCTATGAATATGTGTCATTGCTGTAATCAATTCGTTGCATAGCTCAAATGAATCTGTTTCATTGCTGTAATGATTTTGTTTTATTGCAGCAGTGATTTTATTTCATTACTGCAATGATTTTACGTCATTACTGCAATGATTTTCTTTCACTGCAGAACAATTTTGAATGTAACAGAGAACAAGATATCGGTTCAGAAGATCCTTTCACATAAACCCACAACATATGCATCCATCAAATCATAATTTGTTGTTGTGTTCCTTCAATCACTCTCAATGCCAATTTTCCTCGTCAGTGATTGTTTTCTTCCGTAGTTGTTTTCTTCAACTGATCAACTTGGTTTATGGGTGTCCAAATGGAGGTATCATTTTAATTTTAATAAAAAACGATTTTTTCTGAGATCTTAAAAATATTTATATTTCAGTTTATCACAAATAGGTTCCGGTTAATAACGAAAATTATATTGGTCAACTCTCCCCCCCCTGCCACAGCAGGCTTGCAATCTTTTACCAAAATTCTCAATCACGTTTTCCAATAAACTGTTGTGAATGGTCGATATCTGCTCGATAATGTTGTTTTTAAGCTCTTGAACTCTTGATTCATGCTGTACACTTTCGATATCTAAAAACCCCACAAAAAACTCTAAATGTGTCGAATCGCACGATCTTGGTGGCCAATTCACTCCTCCTCTACAAGAGATAATGCTATTTTCGAACATTTCTTTCAAATGATCCATTGTTTCTGTAGCTGTGTGGCAAGGGGCACCATCCTGTTGAAGTCACATACTATCTACGTCTAAATCATCAATTTTTCGCCACAAAAAGCATCGGATCATCTTTCTGCAGCGATTTCCATTGACCGTAATCGCATTTCCATTTTCGTTACCAAATAAATATGGTCCGATGATTCCTCCTGATCACACCAAACTGTAACTCTTTGTGGATTCAATGGTTGGTCTAAGATAACTCTTGGATTCTCTTCACCCCAAATTTGGCAATTCTGCTTGTTGACGTAGCCATTGAGCCGGAAATGGGCTTCGTCGCTGAAGATTATTTTGTTAAAAAAAATTACAGCAGACAGTTGTCCGAGGCCTTCGGCCACGGACTGTCCCTGCAGGCTGTGTCAGAGACACGGCCATTAAGTTTAACGTAGAATACGCCATCCGATAAGACAGAAAACATATATAACAATAAATTCATTTGCTTATATTATTTATCATTTATTGTTATATATGTTTTCTGTCTTATCGGATGGCGTATTCTACGATAAACTTAATGGCCGTGTCTCTGACACAGCCTGCAGGGACAGTCCGTGGCCGAAGGCCTCGGACAACTGTCTGCTGTAATTTTTATATTTACCAACGGCATTTGATTCAAGTCCGTTTAAAAAAAATAATATTATGTTCAATTTTTTGAAACTTAATTTAATTTATGTATTTTAATTAATATTTTTATTGAAATAACTTCTGCGAATGTTGAGAGGGCCGCCCTAATATTAAAAAAGATTTACCTTATCGAGTCTTCGCATTAGCATTCGAGCGTTGTGTGAAAGCTTTACGCTTTACAATTCAAAATTAATGTTACAACAGCTTTATTGAAGCTTTCGCAAAAAAGCTTTATTACGTTAGCTTACTGTTTGTTTCACTTTTTACTAGATACATGTTGCCAAGCAACATTCGCTTGCTGTTCGTTTCACTTTTTACTAGATACATGTTCCTAAGCAATGTTGAGCAACCAAAAACACTCAACCAAACACCACACATATGTTTGAGTGTATGTGTTTAAACAATTTTCATTTGAGAAATTAAAATAGTAGAAATATATCAACCAATATGAAATGTATATCAAACGAAAGATAACATCTTCATTTACCTACAAAAAAAATGCATCTAGCCGTTTCCTCAAATTCAATGAAATAAAGATTACAACAATAAAAACCTGACATGACTCCTCATACCGTAAGGTAAGACGTATTCTACGTCAAAAATTTCCTAATTACATCTTGGAAACCTTTGCCATTTTCACAAAATGTTTTAATAACAAAAACACATTGTTCCTTCGTGCAACGTTCCACATTAGTTAACCGGAATGTATTTAGAATTCTGAAAATAAAAATTTAGAATAAAATTCAAGTTAGAAAAAAAATGACAGCAAAATCTAAAAGATGTCTCAATTTTGGACACTCCTATTAAGCAAATTGTGTAGTTTTAATTTAATTTGTTTAAACTTACTTGAAACACTTTCTCTCATCATTATCTGTGGCTTCGAGTGTCCGGACTTTTGTATTTTTCGTCTTTCACATTTTTATCGAATTATCATTAAACAAACACACAATCGACATGTTTTTGACGTGATCTGTAATCCCACTAAAACATTAATAATTTAATTAACTCATTTCGGTGG